>JAPMOR010013083.1:870178-903317 GCA_026543865.1 Argiope aurantia
CTACAAATTAGTAGGCGGAGCGTTCTGCTGACTTACAGGCGCCAACATTCCGCCCCCCTTGAAATATCATTTCAAAATCTCAACATTACAGAAATAAAAATTTAATACATTATTTGATTAGACAAGGCAAAAATTCTACAATTATCTTGCACAGGATACAAAATATATTACACTTTTAAAATAAATTTGAATATTATATACAAAACATTTCTGAAAAGAAAATATATGCGATAATTCAATATGTACTATGAACAATTTAAATATACATTATATATCCTTTTAAATAATAAATACAATAATTACACTAGATATACATTGATTTTATTCACATGGTAATAAACAAATCTTTGAAATTGCTCTTTTCGTGACTCCTTGTGGAGTTTTTATATGTACCACTCTGACTTTGCCATCTGATCCATAAATTAAATCTTGTATTCTTCCCATTGTCCACTGGCAAGGGGGAAGATTATCATCTTTTAAAAGAACCATAGAATCCTTTGAAATGTTTTGTTTCTCAAACTGCCATTTGTGTCTGGCTTGCAAATTATTTAAGTAATCTAATTTCCATTTTTTCCAAATTATTTGGACAGTTTTGCTCAATCTTTGCCATTGAGATAAAAGGTTATCTTTTCTCTCTGAATAATCTGGATCAGGAATACTATTTATGGGACGGCCGATTAGAAAATGGCCTGGGGTCAAAATTTCAAAATTGTTTGGATCTGATGACAAAGGTGTCAGTGGGCGACTGTTTAGAATACCTTCAATTTGAGTAACAATAGTCAAAAACTGTTCCATTGTTAAACGCGCATTACCAACAACTCTCTTTAAATGGTGTTTGAAAGATTTAACACCCGCCTCCCATAAGCCACCGAAATTAGGTGACCTAGGTGGAATAAATGTCCATGTCACTTGTTCAGTTGTTAAGTAATTAGCTAGTGGCTCTGGGGGTCTACCAATCATATTTTGCAAACGTTTCAAATCTGAATGGGCCCCTTTGAAGTTGGTTGCATTATCAGAACAGATAGAGGAACTAACACCTCTTCTGCTAAAAAAGCGCTTTAAAGTGGCAATCATTGCCTCTGCAGTTAAGTCAGTGACTATTTCCAAGTGGATTGCCTTAGTAGCAAAGCAAATGAAAACAGCCACATAACATTTTTGATAATTGCCTTTCCTCTGACCCTTGTATTTAATATAGAAAGGTCCACAAAAGTCTATCCCAACATGAGTAAAAGGATAACTAGGTTTAACTCTATTGGTTGGGAGATTTCCCATAATTTGGGTTACAGTTCTAGGTTTATTTTTAGCACAAATGACACAATCATGAATAATTTTTCTGGCTGTATTTCTACCAGATAATGGCCAATATTCCTGTCTTACCAAATACAACAATGTTTGTGCACCAACATGTAAATATTTAAGATGAAAATATTGCATAACTAACAAAGTGAATTTGTGATTCTTTGGAAGTAACATGGGAAACTTTTTATCATATGACAACTCAGAATTACTTAATCTTCCTCCAACACGTAAGACACCGTTTGGGTCTAGAAATGGGTTCAAGCAACTTACCCGACTCTTGTTAACATTTTCACCTTTTTCGAGAGCTTTTATTTCACAATTAAAGGCAGCTTCCTGAACAAGTTTGACTAAAGTTAACTTGGCCAACTGCAGTTCCTTGGTGGTTAAAGGACCTGACATTTTTCTCGAGTTTCTCAAATTGTTAATAAATCTGAAAATAAAGGCTAAGATTTTAATTATTTTATAAAACTTATTTGACACACTAAGTATTTTATCTAAAAATGATGAGTCCACAGCTGAAATTAAACAGCAATTAGTCGAATTTTTGAGCTCTGCTAAATAAAGTTTCTCAGAAGAAACGTCCCTGTCCTGCACAGAACTGTCCAATGGATCGTGGATGTCGTTGCAATCACCAGGAAGGTTCACAACCAATTCTTGGAGAAATGTTGGACCAAACCACCATAAGTCGCTTTGTTGCATTCTCGTTGGATCAAGTCCCCTTGAAATGACGTCAGCGGGATTTTGTTCGGAAGGAACATGATGCCACTGATTCATTTTTGTGGATTCTTGAATAATAGCCACTCTGTTTGCAACAAATGTTTTTAAGTCTCGTGACTCTTTTCTCATCCACGAAAGCACGATTGTAGAATCCGAATAATATGATACTGACGTAATATCCATTTTTAATGCACTTTTTACCTTCTGCATCAATTTGGTGAGCAGAACGGCACTGCATAACTCTAAACGAGGTATAGTTACCTGCTTGATTGGTGACACACGAGATTTACTCGCGATTAGCTTCACTTTCACTTCACCCGCTGAATTGACTGTTCTGGCGTAAATTGCAGCACCATATGCCTTTTCAGACGAGTCACAGAATCCATGAAGCTCATTCACTTCCGCGTTTGGAATAACAATACATCTTTCTATGTTAATGTCGTTTAAGTTTCTTAAAGATGTTACAAACTCTTGCCATTCACTAGCTTCTTTCGCAGGAAGCATTTCATCCCAATCAATCTTGAGCAACCACAATTGTTGCATGAATATCTTTGCCTTCGTGATCACTGGCCCAAGTAACCCAAGTGGATCAAAAAGTCTGGCGATAATGGACAAGACCGACCTTTTGGTAGGATAGGCATTATGCTGTAAATCTACTTTAAAGGTAAAGCAGTCAGTTTTAGCCTTCCAGGCAATCCCCAAAGTCTTAATTTCATCCGTAGATGAGAACTCATACTCTTTCTCTGTAGCAGGAATAAGCTCAGAAGTATTTCCACACCACTTGTGTAATGACATCTGGGCAGTCTTTAGAATGCCAACAAGTTGATGTTGCAAAGTTTTTGTCTCTTCCAATGTACTCGCTCCACTTAAAACGTCGTCCATATAAAAGTCATGACACAAGACTGATGCAGCACTTGGAAAGTTTTTTCCCTCGTCAATGGAAATTTGCTTAAGTGTTCTCATGGCTAGATATGGAGCACTAACCGTTCCGTAGGTAACCGTATTTAGCTGATACGTTTTAACGGGCTCATTAGCTCCCTCTTTCCATAAAATTCTTTGGAGATTTCTTTGACTCTCATCTATATTGATCATGCGATACATCTGACGAATATCTGCAGTAAATGCAAATATATGCTTTCTGAATCTAATTAGCAATGTAAATAGATCGTCTTGAATCACTCCACCGTTATACTGAATTGAGTTGAGCGATTTTCCACTACTAGTCAAGGTGGACGCATTAAATACGGTACGTAGTTTAGTTGTCGTTTTATGAGGCCTATAGATGCCATGATGAGGCATATAATATGTCACTTCAGGTTCAACACTTTCATCTTGTATCTCACTCATGTGGCCTAACTCCTCATACTCCTTCAGAAAATCAGAATACAGTTTCAGATATTTTTGGTCTCTAGACAGGCGAGTCCACAGCGATTCGAGTCGTTTTAGAGCAATATCCCTTGAATTCCCTAGACATGACCAATGCTCTTTAAATGGCATCGCCACAGTATATTTTCCTGTCTCATCTCTTCTATGTGTTCGCGCATAATGCTCCTCACAAATAGCATTCTCTTTACTTTTAGGTAATTCATTACCTATTTCCTCAATCTCCCAAAATTTTCTCAAGTTTGAATTTAATTCTTCTGATCCACATATTAAACCGCAATAAGAATTTAATTTAACTGAACTCGAAACGCTACCTCCTACAATATATCCAAATACAGAGTCCTGTAACGTCAAATTCTCATTTTTAGCATTTAATTTTCCCGGCTTTATTATTTCATAAAAGTATTCAGCACCAATTAAAATATCTATTTTGCCCGGAATATTAAAATTAGGGTCCGCAAGGTCAATTGATTCTGGAAAATGTACACGCATATCTATCATCTTATTCGGTATTAAATCTGTTATTTTTGATACCACTAACATCGAAATATTTCTTTCGAAACTTTTATTTTTATTAGCCACAGTTGCTGTAACTCTGCGATTAACTACCAGCGAGGCATTATTAATACAAGAAATAGATTTATTTATTTTTTCACTTTGGAGTTCTAGCCTCTGCATGCAATTCTGACTCATGAGGCAGCACTGTGAGCCGTTATCCAAAAGGCACCTTACCTCCTGCCATTGCGAACATCTGTCTTTTATTAAACATCTTACAGTAGACAGTAGTACATTTTTATTTACAATTAAATTTGTAGCGACGAAAGACGAACTCCACTCACTGGGGGAAACCGAACTTTGTTCCGAATTTTTCCCCTCCGGTTGCGAATTATTTATGACTTCAGCGGTTTTTATATTCGAAGACGAAACATTTTTTGCTTCTTTCGAAAAGTGTATTAACTTATTGTGAGCCTTGCCACAAAAACAATTTCTAAACGAACACTTTTTAACACTGCAATTACGCGATAAACATTTGAAGCAGGCGTTTTTATTTTTCACTACCTCTACGCGTTCAAGAACTGAAAGTCTCTTAAATTGAGGACAAGCATACAAAGGATGATTCTCGCTCTTTAGACATAAATCGCATTTTTTATTTTTAATCTCATTGAAAAATACCTTTGATGCTGGTTTAAATTTATTACTATAATTTTGCCCTCTTCTCGTCTCATTAATGGTTTTGCCTTTGGAAGCAAAATACAGATCACATTCTTTTCCTAACTCGAGAGGTGTAAACCACTTTTGATTTTGTCTAATATTAATATGAGTTGCTGTTTCTTTATCCAGCGTTTGGAATAATTTATCCGAAACTATCAATTGTTTTAGGGTCTCAAAATCTGTAACACCCCTTAATTTTAAATAATATTCAAAACTCGTCATTAAGCGTGACGCGAATTGCACATGAGTTTCGTTTTCTCTAGAAGCATATCTAAAATTCTCTAAAACCGCTTGCGCTGTTGGCTCGAATTCTCTAAGTACAATTGATTTAATTTCTTCATAATTATTTAAGTCTTTCTCAGCAATATAAGTTAGGATATTAGAAGCTCTTTCTCCTAATAAATTTAATAAAATCTCTGCTTTAAATTTCTCAGGAACCTTTTTAGTATTAAGTGCTCTCTCTAACGAAGTAAAAAAGAAACCCCAATCCTGAGCTTTGCTCGGTGGTTTAATACACAATATTCTCACAGACTTTAATAAGCTATCCAGAGACTCTTCTGGTTCGGTTTTACACTCTACATTAACGGAAGTCTGAGTACTATTTTCTTTAGCCCTTAATTGCGCTAATTGTAATTCTATTTTAGTTCTCTCTAATCTAATACGCTCTAGTTCTATTTCACTCTCCTGATCGGATTTTAGGTTTCTATTCCCTGTTACTTGATCCACAGCATCTTTAACAACTTCGTTGTCATTTTTGAACACATCACTCTCCTCAATTAAACTCTTTATTTCACTCTTTTTCATGCCTTCCGCAACAACCAAACCTATCTCCTCGGCAACGAGTTTTAATTCATTTTTCTTTAATTTTGCTAAACCCGCCATTTTAAATATATAATTCAAAATAATTCAAGAGAATAATATTATCACAATTTTATTCTAAACTCATTAAAACAAAATTAACTTCGTCTCGGGAAATTAATTAACTCATCAAAACAAAATTAACTTCATCTCGGGAAATTAATTATAACTCAACAAAAACAAAATTAACTTCTTCTCGGGAAATTAATTAACTCATCAAAACAAAATTAATTTCTTCTCGGGAAATTAATCATAACTCAACAAAAACAAAATTAATTTCTTCTCGGGAAATTAATTATAACTCATCAAAAACAAAATAAATTTCATCTCGGGAAATTAATTAGTTAATAACTCAAAGGATAATACTGCCCATACCTCTTTGCTGGGACTGCTGTCACTCGAGACCAGTTATCCACAAGAGAATTCTCATTCTTGGTATTTTCGCACCAAGTTCGTCATTATCGACGATATCTCCACTAATAAATCACACATTTCAAATAATGAATCACTATACAATAGATGCATAGTTGTCTCCGGCGCACTGGACCATGTTTGGCCCTCGATAGCTCAGTTTTTAGAAAACTCAATCACATATAAATGAAACACAAACTCTTGGACTGTATCTCCATTCCTTTATTCTCAACACTCCCTAAACACCCTCTCAGTGGAATTTTCACAAACACTCTGGTGGTTATATTATTTCACCACTTGGTGGCGCTACAAATTAGTAGGCGGAGCGTTCTGCTGACTTACAGGCGCCAACAGTCATTTAGCTTTATAACAGCATCAATAATAAGACAAATGACAAATCAGTACGATATTTTGAATATTTAATGAAGCAGTGCTTCTTTTTTTACATGACAAATTTCACAGTTCAATTAAATCTGTATTTGACACACTTAATAAGCACAAAAAATATCAAAGAAAAAATTTCATATTTTATTCTCAATTTTTATATAAAATATATTATTATAGGGAAACTATGACAGATACAAGATTTAATTTAAGGCAATAAGGCATAAAACAATTAATTATCTGTATTTACAAAATAATCATAGTTGAAACTTTATAACCAAAGTACAACCATTATACGTCGGAGTCATGTCCAAGGAGTAGCGCGTCTTCCCCGTGATCTGGGGGTCCTGGATTCGAGTCCTGGTTCGGGCATGGTTGTTCATTACTCTGTGTTCTATCTGTGAGATGTGTGAAAGAGCCCTCCCCCATGTAAAAAGGGGTTGTGCAAGTGAGTGTCATCTTCATATGAGTTAGAAGTCAGATTTCTGCCCTCGGGTGATCAGGGACTTTTACTCTTAGAAGCTACTGCACAAAACTCGGTTTAAAATCGCTGTCTTCGTCAGTGGGCTTGCCTATGACAAATCCATAAGTAACAACAACCATTTTATAGTATGACTTTTTCGAACTTTCAGGGGTGGAGTAATAAGGGAAACTTTCTGCCTCAAAGAGGGGAACTTTTTGATTTCAGTTTCTGAAGGTCAAAAAGTATTTGACTAGTTATTTTTTTCTCCCTTCTCCTATTTAGTTTAGTGGTAACGAACTACACGTTGGTTTCAATAACAAAAGATCCACTTATAATTAAATATCAGACTGCAATTTGCCCACCTTATATTGATTAAAACATTATATCTTTTCATTATATTTACAATAAATTTAAAGTATTCAGAATTATAATGAGGAGACGCAGAAACAAATTTCTCAAGGAATACATCGTAAAACAGTCGCCATTGCTGTTACAGTTATAAAACTTTAGTCTTAAATAATGTTTCTGTTTTCTTATCACGATACGATGACTTCTCTGTTGTCTTAATACTCATACATATCAGTTCTTATCTGTTCGTGTCAAAAAGGTGCTGTAGGAGCGCATCTGTTTGCAAATCATAAAAGGCTTCTTTAAAATAAGGTAAATTTCTTTAATTAAACATCTTCTCCAAGAAAAACTTAAATTTCAAAAGCAATTTTTTACTTTAAAAATCTGAAAAAATATTTTAAATTTTTAATCCTTAAATGCATGAATTTTTATTTTTAATAAATAAATCTAACAAGAATTGAAAAAAAACCCATAAGATTTTTTTTTTATGATTCTCAAGGAAAAAAACATTTTGAAGTATTTTTACATAATTTTGAACAAACACCTCTTGAATTCAACAAATCTATTTCAAACATAAATAATACTCTCAATATATTACAAAACCTGCAAATTTATGAAACAATTATTTTTAACATTTAAACGTAACGGAATATTGCGTAAAACGTAAAAACGTAACGTAATGGAATATTGCATGCCCACTATGTGTTAATCATATATAGTGGAATTTCACACTTCAATCTGTTTGAAAATATAAGCTAGAGATCAACGCCATCTTTTCGTACATCCATACATGAGATGATCCTCTAGATTTGGTGAATTTATGTAGAACCGGTTTGCATACCAATGTATTTTCATATCACAAAAAAGCTACATCTTTTCTTCCATAAATTTATCAGTATATGCAAAAATCAAAATATTATTCGTTACTCTTTTCTTATATCTATCCGAAAACAATTTTTCCTGAACGTGTTGCATTTATTTTATACTACCAGTATTACCGCTCGCTACAATTTTAAATTAAATATTTTAAGTAACTGGTCTCTTAAAGGATTCTCAAACAAAACATTTTTAATCTTCAAATTTTGATAGTCATACCAAACTTATACTGTTTAGATCGTTTCGTTCAATTTACTATATATATTTTGCTAATGTGTTGCCATTTACGGTAAAACTTCAACTTTAATTTAAAATGTAAATGACGAAATTGCATTTAATAATAAGATATTTTTTAATAAAACCAAGCGTTTTATTTTAGTTATCATCTTTATTGTTATTTATTAATTATTATTATTATTGAATATGAGTATTGCAAGCAGAATAGCTCGGTATTTAAGTCTTATGTTAACTACAAAATATTTTTCATAATTTATGTAATATCTCAAAGAATAATTCAACAAAAATTTCTGATTCAGTATAAAATTCAGTTTTTAGTTTTACTTTCAAAAGAATTGAAATGAAATAAATAATAATATTTTGTTCCTGCCTATAAATATATTTCAAAAATTATGAAATCTAAATTTAATGCAGTAATGTATCATATTCTGATAAATATTCTGGACACACCAAATTTTAAATAAATGAATTTTTCTATTTTCCACGATCAACTAAGACTTATTTATAAAGTTTTAAATGTTAAAAAATTTAGAAAAACTCAACATTTTCATAATCTTAGGCTAATTAATCTTGAGAAACCTGCGCGCTGATTGGCGTATTTTCTTTGAAACGATCGATGGAAAATCTAAAATTATCCTTTTTTTTATTGAATAGTGATATTCAAATCTTCATAAATCAGTCAGTTTAAGTGATTGGAAATTAACTCTTAAAAGTCAGTGATTTAGTTGATTAGAAATTAACTCTATTACCACCATAAAATCTGTACTTTCTCTTGTGGTGTATGCATTCTCCTTAATATCCGCTCGAATAAAACATCACATACAAAAGTACTACATAGAACTATCACATCAAAAGTAAACATAACATTTCAATAGTTGCCAAAAACAAAAGAGAGAAAATGCAATTAATAAGCAGACGATATTTAGAAAAGTACAGATATTTAGACTGGAAAATCAAATTATCTGAAATTAAAAACACGCGCAGACGATATTTACAAAAGTAAAAATATTCAAACCTGAAAAGGAAAATATATGAATTATTCCATCAATAAATGATATAAGTTTGTTTACATCTTCATTATTTTATGAGTCATTAAATATCAAAATGGATCCAGGACTAAATAATCACCCTGTATAGAGAGTGTAAAAGATCATAAAATAATTTTTCTTGAATTTATTTTTTAGAAAAAATAATATTTCATTTTTGTTTCATTTCCTACAGACGCGTGCCGAAAATTATATTTTTGCAGATTTCATTTCTAAAAAGATTTAATTTATTTTCAGTTAGAGCTTTAATCAATGTGATGGCAACACTTTGAAAAAAGCTATTTTTTTCCCATGAATGCGAAACGTGCTTAATCTTAATTTTTATTTTTGACGAAAAAAATTATTGAAAAACATAGTTAAAATATTTATTTAAAAATTCATTAAAAATAGAAATTTAATTTTAAGATTAAAACAGTAGTATCATTTAAAAGATAAATTTTTGATCTTTAACTTCATGTAAAAATCTTTTTTGTGCGGTAATATTTTCGGCAGTTATAGCAGAAACACATCAAAATTTCGCTTAATTTTTAAATAAATAAAATTCTAGTTAAAAAGTCGAAAAAATAACCCCCAGGTGCACATTCCCGGCTTCCAAGGTATACACGTGCCAAATTTGGTAGCTGTAGGTTGAATGGTCTGGTCTGTAGAGCGCCAACACACACACACACACACACACACACACACACACACACACACACACACACATTGAGCTTTATTATAAGTATAGATAAACAATTGCAGTTCACAACACCTACAGAAATGAAATTGTGCTCAGATAACTCGCCATCAATGAAAACTGTAGTAGATAAAGAATTAAACAGTAAAAGATTCTAGTTGTGTTCGGAAACGATAAAAATGTTTTGGTATTGTTAAAATTAAAAAAAAAATAAACATTATACAAAGGTTGCTATATAAAGAGCTATGAGGTTTTAAATATGCGATGCAGATCTACATCGCTATGCATTTAAGGGTTAAAAAGGTTTTACTTTGCCATAAAGAAAATTGATACATATTTAAAAAAAACCAATTTGTATGTTTGACACAGACTAAAAGTATTATTTTCGTCTGTATTCAGAGAGAAAATAGAACACGAGAAACACCTGAAAAGAATGGAGGAGGAGCTCGACAACCAAGTGAAGGAGGCAGAATTGAAAATGCGATTAAAGGTACGTCTGGTTTTACTGTTCTCGAAGGTTATGACTTTATAGAACTGGATGTCACATGTTATGTTCACTGACAGAATCTCTGTTTCATGAAAGGCTCAAGAAGAAGTTGAAGAAGAAAGAAAGACCTTGCAAAGCAGAATGGATTCGGAATTTGACAAGTTGCAGTCGCATCTGCAACTCATGGAAAAAGTAAGTGTACTGTGTCATAAACTGATCATTTCACCTGCGCGAGCACAGTTTAGTCAAACCCAAATAGGTGGGACGCCTCAGTTTTCCGGCTGTCAATGAAGTAAGTGTTCGTACAAAGTGGCGTAGTTTCGACAAGAACTAGTTGCGATGAAATTAAATTATAAGAATTTTCAAGAAAGGATTGGTTCTTGTATGGAGTGGCTGCTAGTATGCTTTTCGGTATCTATTTTAGCGTTATTTTTCTGTCGGTGCTTTTTTTAATATATTGAGCTTTCAAGAACTTTTTGTCGGATCACTTTTTTTTTTATTGCAAGTGGAATATTTATCATATTGGTAAGTGATCATTCTTTAATCTATATTATTAACTATTTTGGTTAATTATTTTCGAAAAAATTCACGCTATTATAAATTTTAGAAAGAAAGATTTCATGCGTGTAGCTCATCGTAGCTATGTAAGGCCGAAACAGAAATAATTTTGAAGAAACTTTAATCCTCTAGATTGGCAACGAAGCTAGAAATTCTTGGTCTTTTTACTGACGGGAAGTTTATGTAGATATTGTCGATTGCTGCTCTAAGCCTTTTCCTAGAGCTGGACCGAGCAGTATCATATGTTGGCAACTGTAGTAACCCGTTGCGAATCTTCGGATTATGAACCATTGAAAAGTCAATTGATTTCAACAATCAATTCTTTGCATTAGGCAGAAAAGTCAATTATCACGTATGATTTCCATAAGTTGAATTCAGAGATGATAATACTTTGCGTATAAATATTTATATCTCATAGGTGTGTTTACCATCTGTGGAGTCATTTTAGTATTGCATGCTTCAATGACTAATTTTATAAGACCATGACTTGATTTTTTTTTACCGCAGTAAGTGGAAGTCAAAGGTAATTGGTAGATAAAGTATTAGTCATTATCTCCAATACAACGTATTGATTAATGCGTACTTCTATCTACTCTATCAGCACACTTGCTATGTCATTACTAACACTTTACATTTCTTGAACAATATGGTTAAGTTATTAAGGGATTGCTTTGAACTATTCATGATGGATGTATTCCACTTTTGGAACAACTTTTTTGGATTTTTCGTCAACCGCATACGGGGCTTTCTGTTCAAGTAAAACAGTAATATATTGAGTTAAACAATTGCATCCATTGCAAATTACCATAATTTCCTCCTGAGTAAGGATAGGAAGAAAAGATTTGGAAACATTGCTTATTGAAATAGTTTACATACGTAACGATTGCTCAGTGTGATATCCTTTGATCATATTAGACTAAATTCCCGGATTAGACCAATTTAGTGCTATATTATGTGCCTCCTACCATTGGCCATTAGAACTCAACCATAATTATGCTATCACAACGTTTCGGGCATTCAAGTTAATCATATGCCACAATTATGCTTACTCAATTTCTCATGAATGCATTCTTTATGAGTATATTCAATTCATTCTGTGTTAAAAGCAGAGCATACTTTAAAGCAGAGTCTACGACATATTCCATCGAAGGGAACGATGAGATATATAGGACGTAGTTTCAGAACGTTGTTCAGATTACATAACCTCATGTAGAACATACATTTGGTTATCGCTCCCCTTATTGTCTGCGATGACGTTTTTCATTGTGTGATGTGAAATGGACTACTCACGTGGAACAATTATTACTTACACAAACAAAATTTTAAACTTTCTTCATTCAACATTGCATTCAAAACTTTTCTTTCTAGCGTTATTTATTTTGAAGTACGATTGTTTATAATTAGTTCAATTGTTTTGAGCAGCTGTTTATTTCTGTAATCCTGATGGTATTTGTTGACAATTTAAATACTTCTTGATTTATTTCCCTGTGAATACGAAAGGCCCAACAGTATTGTTATGATGTCCTCACAATATTGTTCGACATTCAAAATGTCGAAAGGTATCGTGTAGATATTGGGAAATATCTTATGCTAATAGGTTTCACTTCCTTATAAATATTTTTACTTTCACGTATATGTAGTATAAAGAAAGTATAGTAATCAGAAAAAATTCGAACTCGAAATTTTGACGAATCTCCACATTTTAGGCGTATCTGAGTTCGAAAAACACATTTTTGGAAAAAATGTCATATTGTCATTGTCATAGACAGACAGACAGATGGAAATTTTTTTCCATCTGTCTGTCTGTCTATGACAAAAGTAAATCAAAAACTCTTTGAGCTATATGGATGAAATTCGGTCTTCAGATCAGATTGTAGATTTCTATCAAATTTTGAGTTAATTCTGTTCAGAGGAAGTCCGCCTGTCCGTCTGTTCGAATATAAGTTAACATGATAACTACAAATCGAAGAGAACTAGATAGATAAGATTCGGTACATTGATTTAATATCTTTATCGTAGATGCCTACAAAAGTTTGAGCGAAATTCAACAAGGGTTTCACCGTCTGTCGGTCTGTACTTTCAGGAAGTATAAACACGATAATTGAAAAACGCAATGAGTTAAATGTATCAAATTTGGTTTGGGATTTTGAGACTACAAGTGCAATTTTGTATCAAATTTTAAGTTTCAATTGGGTGGCAAAAGCTTGCCTGATAAAAACAAATCCGATTTTTGGATATTTTTAACCTCATATTTGTGATTAACGGCCAAATAACTCGCCAAGAATCACACAATAGATTCGGTAAAAATGCTAAATTCACGCCAAGTTAATATTAATTTTTAACGTTTGAGGAAGATTAAAGCATGGAGATTTTAAAAATTAATCAAGTTAATATTTTATAACTGTTGTATGCCACTATTTTTTAGGCCTTCTCCGGCATGACAAATTTATTAGAATGTATGTCAGATAGTTTTGGCGACACCAACCACTGGTAAATAATGAGCTTCACTTATTGGAAAATACATTATTTCATATATTTAAAATATAAGATTTGTAGTGAATAGCTTATAAGCCAGTTAACAACTACGCTGCATGAGCAATTGCTTTTATATCATGGTTATGTTACTGGACTGCAAACCACCAGGCCCCAGGTTCTATCCTCGTGCATAACATCACAATCGCCACAGATTATTTAATTTTAATATACGTCGAGACAATTTTATTACAACATCTAAATGACCGGAGGAGAGTCTACACGAAAGGACTACTTCGTCAAGTATTATTTAAAAAAGCGTATATTAATAAATTCGCATTAAAATTTGTAATTAAAAATGCGTATAATTACCATCACTCATATTTAGAGACTACTTGTGTATAAAGTTTCTTAATTTCCTCCCTTATTCAAGAGAGTTTTTCCGATGCAGGTCTATTCTTGGTTGAGGACACAGCCCACTGAGCAGCGAGACGTGCGACTGGACGAAGTGCGAACGAAGCTCGACGAGGCTGTCCACGAGAATCGACAGCTGCGCATGTCCCTCTTGGACACACAGACGAGCATTGCGCTCATGCGAAGCGAGCTGTTGCAGTTGAGAACTATGTATGAAGAAAAGTGCCGAGAACTCAGCAGGTCAGTGAACAGCTCATGTTGTACTACAGACTACTCCCACCTGGGAGATGGAGATGAGAAGCTTCCAGTGTGATGCTTGATTCTCATTACCCGAGAGGGTAGCCGGGTACCTTCCCGGGTGGTAATCGGGTAATGGTGAGGGTCAGGTACCTCCTATCGATAAAGGGACTTGCATCCCACTGGAAGAGTTGTACCGTGGCCTGTGATGGCCCTCAGGACTCAACCGTAGTTCTCTCCATTATTGTTGTAGTGGAGGTGTGGTCAATTGGATAACAAGGTGTACCTTAGTGGAGGGTCGAAGTAGCCGGTTAGAGTGTACATTAGACAAGAGTTCACATTACATGCCGATATTTATACTTATTGAACAAACGTAAAAACTCTAATATTTCTATGAGCTATAAAATCTCTCTTAATTGTCAATAGAAGGACTTTTTGCTGTCAGATATGAGATATTTCTAAATTGAATATACGAAGGCTGTTGTTTTACTTTCTCGTTACCAAGTATAGAAGAGTTACAGTAATCGTCGAAATTCTAACTCGAGATTTTGACAAATTTCCTGACCTCCATGAGTTCGAAAAACACATTTTTGGAAAATGTTCATTCGTCTGTTTGTCTATGACAAGAGTAACTTAAAACGTTTTGAGATAAACGGATGAAGTTCGGTGTATGGTCATTATGATAAATTTGCAGATTTATATTAACTTGTGAGTAAAATTTGTTCAGAGGAGGTTTGTTGTTTGGCGTTTTGAATATAAGTTAACACGATAACAACAAAACGAAGAGATTTAGATAGATAAAATTCGGTAATCTTCAGTTTAGACGTCTGTCGAATTTTGAGCCACATCCAATAATTTGTTGATTAACTCAAAAGCACAAGGACTTAAATATGTCAAATTTGGTAAGGGATTTTGGAATTGCAAGTGTAGTTTTTTGTCAAATTTTTGGTACAATCCGGAAGGAAAAATACGTCTAAACACAATTTCGATTTTCGAGTACTATCAACCACACCCCAGAGATTAATCATTAAATAACTCACCGAGGGTGACATGATAGACTCAGTAAAAATGATATATTCACGTCAAAGATTTGTATTTCGTAATAACTATAGTATGCATTTCCTTTCCAAGGCGTTCTTTGGGATAACACCTCTATTAGACATTAATTTAGAATGTTTTAAGGAGACCACTCCATCTGGTTTATTTCAGTTTATACCTTCAAAAGTGTCTTATTTTCATATTCCCTATTATGAGAGATTTTCTATTATTAGTTCTAAAACTGTAAGCAGTTCTACCAATTTTCATGCGGTATTAGGATCCGGCTGTTCAAAGCCGAATCATATCATGTAGATAAATCAGGAGAAAAACGTTCTTTTTATGTAGTTGGCAGAGTTGAAGATTCGTTATGCTATACAGATGTTAGCAGAACGTTTATTCTAACACTGTTTGGGAAAGGGATCAATCAAGAATCTCAAGAGAGACAAGATTTTTGAATATTTCTGAAAAGAAGCTTCATCTTTTCGATGAACAATAAAATAGACAGCAGACGCTACGGTTTTAAACGCTGGTGAACAATTCAAGTACAGCTATGACGTCCGTTAACTTGAAATTGGGAGAAAAGGTGGTTCCATAAATTCTATGATACAATAACAGAGCCCATGTAACCTTAGATTACAGCAATGAACTTAGACTAAATCTGTGAAACAGTTTCTGACCATAATCATTGCCCAGATTTGCTGTAAAATAAACGTCTAAATGATACACAGCTATGCAAAGTATTTCTGTGAAAGATATAAATCTAGAAATAATCGATGAATAACGCAACATAAAAACATATGGCCTCCACCACCATCGGATTTTAAGTCCCTAAGATTAAATTTTTCGTAAAAGTTGCTGATTTTCTGAGACTTAAAGTTATGAAAAAGTACTTTTACAATTTTTTTTAAAGAAAATTTCTAATTAGATTTAAAAAATAATGATTTGAATTAGGAAATATTTAAATTCTTTTAATGATTTTCGTGGTTGAATTCTAAGTAAATTATTATTTAAAAAATAGCAACAGTAATTGTAATTTCATTGTAAAGAATTTCGATTAAACATGGAATTCGATGTTTTGACATAATCCGTAAAAGTACGACATCTTGCTTTAAATATTTATTTTAAAAACTCAATTCAGCTCTCGACATACTTTTTTTTTTTACCAAAATTACTTTGTTATGATTTTTAGTTTTACTCGTTTATTTATATGGAAGCCTTCAGTAATTTTGTAATTTAGTAAAGTTTGTTCTTAAGCATAACCTAACTCTATAAAATCTAAAAAAATAAGGTTATCAGCACAAAGTTTTATTCAATATCATTTATATTTATTTTCTCACCCGCATTACTTCTAGAGTGAAAAAAATCCACTTTCACTTTGTTTTGTTACGTATACTCCGGGGTTCTTTCCGATTTGTTGGTCGGTGAAATAAACAGTCTTTAAGTGACAGATGACTTTTATTAACACGAAGACGACAAATATACTACCGAGACGAACACAGGAAACACAAAGCAGCACATTGCAACAAACAGTAGCCCACAAGTAGTAATCTGTAGTAAAAACAACCACATGGCACAAAGCGGCCAGACAGAATTCAGCAGAAGGAGGGAATCTGGGTAGCTTCTCTCGACGGTCTCACCAAGCGACTGCAATTCACCATTGTCTCTTCGCTTTAGCTGTATTCAACTGCCGACTCACTGCTACACGGCTGGCTTCTCCACACACGACTCGATGCTGCTTCCACAATAAACACCAGGACTCGGTACATAGCTTAATTCACCAAACGCTTGAGCTCTGCGCTGGATTGATCCAACTATTCGCCGTAGACTCTTTACACGATTGATTATACGACTCGTTTCACGACTGACTGCAGCTTGAAACTGCTGGCCTTTTATAGTTCCAGAGAGGCGGGCAGAGAAGGTTCTGGAACAATCAGGCATATCTCGGCTTCTATTGGCTCAATCGATAAAATTCTGGAAGTTTACAGTGCTAACTATTTTGTCGCCAAAGTCCTAAATTCCTCGCCAAGTCGACAAATAATCGCAAAAAATATCACCAAGCTCTGGGATCACAAACTCGCCGCACGATCAGCACCCAACAGAGCTTATCGTAAAACGGTTTTTCCAGTGATTGAATTAACCTTTATGGGAAGCAACATTACAATTTTGTAACAATATTATCGTTTGAAGATAGCGGAATAATTACTATACGGAACTTACAAGTTTAATTTTAATTATCAGCATTATAGGTATGAAAAAAGTTTTAACAATATTTCCAATTCTATATATCTTATGATTGAATTTTCAAATTACTCAGACACAACAAATTTCTTTTGATTCAATGAACTTTTTTACTCTGATATTGCAATGCAGCTTGTTTTTCAGCGAAAGAGAAAGAATTCTAGAAGTTTTGCAGGAACAAGACCATCTGAGTAGACAACTGAACTTATTGCAGTAAGTACAAATTTCTAAATAATTTAAAAATTCATTTTAAGCAGTTTACAATTAATTTCATACAATATTACTTTCTCGTGTATTAAATATAGAGAAAATATATGGAATCTCCATGTTTTAGACCACCCTGAGTTCGAAAAACACATTTTTGGAAAATATCTGTCGGCCTCTCTGTGACAAAGATAACTCAGAAAACTCTTTCAACTAGACGGTTGGAATTTGGTATATGATTTGTACACCAAATTTACCGATTCATATCAAATTTTGTGTAAAATCTGTTCCGAGGAAGTTCAACTGTCCGTCTGTTCGAATATAAGTTAATACTATAACTATAAATGGAAGAGACCTAGACAGACAAAATCTGGTACACAGATTTGACATTGATAGCATAGACACATACCAAATTTTGAGTCGAATCAAACAAATTGTCTGTCAGTCGGTACTTTCTAAAACATATAAACGCTATAACTTAAAAAGACGCAATATCAAATTTGGTATACTTTTTTGTGACTACTAGACAGTTTTATGCCAAATCTTTGTTCTAATCAGTTGGAAAAAAAACGTGTCTAAAACACAGATTTGATTTTCGAATACCATTAATGGCATGACAGGGATTAATGATCACTCGATCGATTCAGAAAAAGGCTAAATTTACGCCAAAAATTTATATTTCGTAGCTACTGTGTGTCAGTGCCATGCAAGGTGTTCTCTGCCTTGGCAAAATTATTGAAGAGTATGCGACAAAGCTTTGGGCAGACAAACTCCGCTGGTTTCATAGTTGAAGATCAAGAAATAAAGATTCCGATTTCTTTTTATGTCGGTTTCAAATTAAAACATGCTATTAATAAAATTTTTGAAATTTTTAATAACAATTTAAAAATTTTGAAACTTTGTTAAGGTTTAGCTTCAGAAATAAGCATGGTGAACAAGTGCTTCTATTTTTAAGCTGTCCTGTGATATAATTGAATGTATAAAGATATAGACAAAAATTGGAGAAATATAATGAATAGGACAGCATAAGGCTTCTAAAATAGATAAATTATATCACTCTAGAAATTTAAAATTAAAAAAAATATTTTTCTGGGGAAGCTCCTAATCCTTTGACTGTTAGCTGTACAAGTATATCCCACTATCCTATTAAAATTAATTTAAATCATATGTAAAAATAGTTTTCTTGGAGTTATTTGATCATCATGCCCCAACATCTATCTTAAAAATCATTCGGAAAATGTTTTTCGAATAAATCTATCTTATTCCGAACGGTTCTCTTCACTTGCGTAAAAAAAATCTTTGGTTAACGGATCAGTTTTAGTTATTTAAAATATTTAATTGAAATTTTTAACAATCATTATACCTTAGAAATCCCTGGTCGACAAAGGCGGCTAGAATATAATAAATTTTTTTAAAAAAATGCGCAAACGATCCAAATCAGTATTTTCTTCTTTTTTTTCTGTACAATCACCTCTCAATATCGATATGTTGAAAAATGTAATATTTTATGACTAATATATATATGTATATATATATATATATATGCAGTTAATAATAAAATAAGAATTCTTTCCCAATAACATATGAGTTCAGAAGTTTAAATGAAAATAACACAAAATATGTAAGCACTTTACCGGAAATGATAGGTAGGTAAGAATTCTCAGAAATCTTGTTTCCGCCGTGGATGATTTATGAAACAAAATATTCGTCGTTAGTTAGTCAAGGTAAATTTCTGGGAAAACCGAGACTCAAGAGATAGCTATATCATTCAAGGTAAAATAAACAAATAAAAGATTTCTGGAAATAAGAGCTGAAAGTTATCTAAAAGTGATATGACAAGCATGGCAAA
The DNA here is from genome assembly GCA_026543865.1 of Argiope aurantia. Taxonomy (NCBI): domain Eukaryota; kingdom Metazoa; phylum Arthropoda; class Arachnida; order Araneae; family Araneidae; genus Argiope; species Argiope aurantia. The sequence continues at coordinate 889,586 of JAPMOR010013083.1, forward strand.
ACTTGATTCTATTCAACTAAGTTGCATTAAAATGTGGAATACAGTCAGAAACATGACCAATTTATTTCTTAATGGGTTGACTTTAAATCTAATTGATTAATTTCATTTGAAAAAAAAAACTATCGTTCGTCGTAAATATTCCTGTGCATTTTACAACCATTTTTTTAAAGATATTGATTATGCTTAGGTTGAATTTCTTGAAATAGTACATTCGAAACTAGTTATATTTTGGAATATCTATATGCAAAAAGATCGAAAAAACATCTTTGAAACCAAAATACACTAGTTAAGTGGCAAGTTTTTTTTCAAAATTTGTAAAAAAGGAGCTGTGTTTTTGGCTCAAAAGAGGTATAAAGCTGAAATATTCTAGTTTAGAAATTTATGAAATACTCTGCTAGAAATGTTGCAGATAGCTTAAGAAACCTATTGTCTAAAAAATAAACTGTATTTCGATCCATTATTTAAATACTGAGGTTCGATTGATAAGTGACGATAAATTCTCCATTTTTTTCACATTGTGAAGTGCTAAAAGAACTATAATATATTTCTTAATGATCTTATTACTTATTCTCTAATTGTGGAATTACAGAATAAATTGAGAAATTATTATTCTAAATTTGGACAAAACATATGCATTACATTTCAGTTTATAGGTTTTTTTTGTCAGAAAATTCTATCAGAAATTAGAATTTGAGAAAATAGCATTAAAACTTATGTAAATGCAAATATAAAAATCAGTGTAACTTCTCAAAAAGTAGACTTCGATTTTTCAACGTAGTCACCGATCTTAATAACACTCCTAGTAATAAAATAAATTTGTATTTGCACCAAGTCTCTAATGGAAGATTGAAGGTGGAGTTACTATCTCAAGCACCGTCCTCGTTATTTGTCTGCAACTTTAAATTACGATATTACGAGGTTCTTCATTGACAATTTTTTTCAAGTTGAAAGTTTATAAAACTAAACTTGGATACAGATATCGAAATTCAGTAATTTTTTCCAACCTTCCTGTTGAATTATTACAAATCGATTTTATTTTGAATTAACCATTTACCTTACAGTTTGCTAAAGTTTATTTTTTTGTTTGTTAGCGATGCCAACAAACGACTATTAGATTCTCACGATGTTTTGCGGAATAATGTAGAAAATCCAGGAAAACAGGTGAGTGCTTGATACTTTCGTGTATTTTTTTTAATTTGATAGGTGTATTGAAATAAAACTGTTTTGTCACACATGTTGTTTGACAATGAATTCTAAAACCCTCCGCGCTTTTGCGCATGCGTTAGGAGGGATTTAATTCTTCAAAATAGGGGTGAGAGGAAAGATGAAAGGAGGGTATGTTTACATTTAACTATAACTCGCAGACTGAATTAAAATAATACGATCAGAAACGACACGATATTCACATACAGAAAAAAAATGTGAACAAAAAAGTATCTAATAGGGCGAAATTCAAGGTCAAAGAATGACGAAGAATTCCGGAAATGCGCTCATTCGTCCGCGTCTCTCCCCTTAATGAGATAGAATCGTTGAAAAGTTGTTGTCTCAGAATACTGAAACGAACAATACCTCCGCCATTTAACTTCTAATTTACATTTCTCATATTTTTTTATGTTAACAATGTTAACATAACGTTGGTAATTAACAACTCAACCCGTATTTAGTAAGCAAAGACACATTGGTACAAGAAAGGAAATTTGCAGTTGTTTATGTGACTCTGACTGTAACTTTCTTCTCGGTCAGTTAAAGAAAAACTTTCTAGATCTGTGACGATTTAATAAGAGGAAAACCAATGCGCTGCTACAAAAAATTTCCTTCTTCTAAGTTTTTGAAATTAAAATTATAAGCTTGCCGTGTCTAATGTAACATTAATAAAAAAATTGTTATACTAATTGAGCTATTTAATGAAATTTGAACGACACCTATATCGTTTATATCTTGCACATTACGTATTTAAAAAGTTATTATTTTTAATTTGTTTTTTTATTCATTTATTTTTTATATACTTATGTATATTTCATGTATATATATGTATATTTTATATACATGTATATACATGAAATCTTGTGAAAAGCACTTTGAAAACAAACAGTAAATTTTCTTTCTTCAACCAGTTACAGAGAATTAAAAATTATTGAAATCCTAATTGTTGAATCCTAATTAAAAAAATAATTGAATCCTAATCAAAATAATTTGCACAAACTGCTGAAATTAGAGAAAACTGAATTTACGCGGCAAAATTATAAATGCATTCATTTTGGAGAAATAATACCGTTTTGAAAAGTATTTGTGGATCAAAACAACAACTGATTTAGACACACTAAGTAGATAATTAATAAAAAGCAATTTAAATTCTCATTACCTTCTTTGACCAATCTATCAGCGACCTCATTAATGTTTATCTGTGTTGGGATCCATTGGAGGTGGATTTCGTGGTTCTGAGAGATCTTCCTCAGTTTGAGCAGAATGGATATGTTGATTTCATCGTTTGCAGAGTACCAGCTACTTAAGATGCTGTAGTGCATTGCGATTGTCCGATAAAATCCATAGTTCCCCAAAATCACAATCATAAGATATGATAGCATGTAGCCCTACATCAAGCGCATTTAACTTTAACAATTAATTTAAAATAGTTCTTTGGTCAATTAAATGTCAAAGTAACTAAAAGTGCTATTTATAAAGAAGCTATTCAACCTGACTAAATCTAGAAGTAAAATAATTAATATTTAATATCATTTACAAGCAAATGTTAATAATTTTGTGAAAAACGATAAATATTTAAAAGTCGCCCAAATATTAATATTTTATCTAATAGGTAAATCTCACTAAAGCAACGATGATAAATAGGATAATTGGGGGGAAAGCATAAATGCAAGAAATTATGAGTGAATAAATTTAAAGCTGCAGACTATTATCGAATTGAAGCAGTGAGAGTCACACTATCAGATTTGCGTTTAAAAAATTGGCAGATCTGAAAGAAGCTTAAAGTCATGATTCCTAACAGTTCTCATGGATGACGTATAACCTTTCTGGGAGCATAATAGCCACTTTAGTTATCTGAGCCATTATTCGGTTTAAGAAACGTTTTACGATATTATTAATTGCTTAAGATTCTTATTAATCGTTGAATGCCCCAAGTGCTATCGTTCGCATTGCTCAAGTGTCTAAGCACCTGCTGATAAAATATTGCAAATATTTTCTTGCAAAATTCTAACGTTCGCCATGATTCATGATAATGAAATGTTTTTGGAACTTCTAAGCCTTTCGCCATACATCGCAAGATATCGCCAAAATAGTCAATAAAAGCGTGTCTACTTTACGATCAACATTAAGCCGTAGCTAAAGTGATCTGACACAGTGTTTCAAAACAAACAGGATAGTCGTTAGGTTTGATATTTGATCTGGCCTTGAAAAGATATCTCGGATACTTGTATCCTTTTACTTAAAAGAAAATAAGGTTCTTAAACGAATTCAAAAATTATTTATTTGATTAAAATTTCAAATATTTGATTCTGATTAAAAGTTAGATTAACTAAACTCATATAATAGCCCATGAGATTTTTTTTCCTTCATTTTCACCCAAATATCGCAATTATTTTACAGTGAGATCATTATACCTACTTAAGAAGTATTTACATTTAAGCATTTTTCATCAAATCTATGTCATATTATTATATGTATTAAAAAATACCGAAGCTGCCACATGAAAATTCGTTTTACTGTATTCTTATAGTATTATATATATATATATATATATATATATATATATATATATATAAGAAAGCATGTGTGTCTGTGTGGTAACCTCTACAGGATACACCTAGTGATTTACAGCTATAAAATTTGGCACAAATATACTTTAAAAATATGATTGTGCATCTAAGAACGATTTAAAAAAATTTAATTAACTAAAAAAGAAGACTAAATGAACCAAAAAAAAACTAACTAAAAAAAAAGTAAAAAAATTTTTTTACAGACAAAAAAATCCGAAAATATTATATAAAGCACAAACCTAATTTTTACAATATGTTAAAATTCAAAAAATATTTTTTAATGACATCAGTCTTGATGCCATGCAACTTTTTTCTGAAGTTCGACAGTTTTTAAAAATATTTTCCCCCATAATTTTGAACAATATATTTCAAACCACTTTAATTGTTTAATCAACATTCAATCGCGAAATTTTCTTCCATTATCTTCCATTTTACACTACGAATTCGAAAGCAGCATTGCATTACATTATCGTAAAAGACAACGTAAAATTCGTAATAAGTTGGCCGAACAAATACGTTTTTAATGGACTAGACTTTTTGGAAAGGTTCATGTACATAATAAAAGAACAAGTGTAAAGCCACATGGTTGTAAGGTTTCTCATAATTTTATGTTTAAAAGCACTTTCTTGAGGAAATAATGTGCATTAAGTTACGAAAAAAAGTTTTTAATGAAATTAAAGACGGACAAAATACGGTCAAATCTGTTGATCGCCAAAGGTGGCTAGTATAAAAAATAATTTCATTATGTGAAATGAATGACATTCAAGTAATGATTAAGCTGAAAGAAATCGCGTTGTTCACAGCTATTCATTTGAAGATCGTTATTAATGTTCACTTTTTTGATGTTGTTGTTGCAGGGCCACCCCAACATCTACCGCTGCAAGAGCGGCTCCATTATTGGAGACTATTTGGAACCAGCCCACGCGTACGACATTACGGGTAGGTCAGTATCTTTCTCACTCAGTGCCTATTCCTATGCTGTTTATTAAAAGTATTTTAAGAGAGGATTTATAGATGCATATTTATTGTTTTTGGGTGCAGAATCTTGAACATTTGAAACATTTTTAATACAAACATATGGTAACGATACCCCGACCTATCTTGAGGACTTGATGGGCCCTCCGAGAGTAGTCTCACCTAGAACGAAGGAACAAACTACACTCGATGACATAGGGCTCTTACAACCAATAAAGAACCCTCTAGAATTAACGCATATTGGATAGAAAAGAATAGAAAAAACATTACTTTTTACATTACATATTTAGTTGAGAAACATTAAAAATGCATAAAATACATTAAATGAGTGTTCACTTTTTACATTAGGAGAGAGCTAAAGACAAAAGCTTTGACAAAATGTCCCTAATAGAAGATTTAATGACTGAAATTTTTATGAGTCCTTCGAATTCAACAGACATCCAATTTCTTGGCTATCTGAGTCTGTGTTCTCGTCATAATGCACAGGCTTTGATCACGTGAGTTAAGGATCCTTCTTCGATGCCACACTGGCAAGTTGAACTTTGATCAAAGAAACGACTTTGATGCACAAAATCGTTCTCCATGGCCAGTATATACTTGGCTGTGAAAAAAAATCACCTTCAATTCGGTTAACTGAAACATTTTTTTTAAAATGTTGATAGGTTGTTCGCCCCTTGATGGAATTATTACATTTCTCCTGGTAATCCTTAATTATTCGTTTTTTAGTCTCATTTCTGAGTTGGAATTTGGATTCATGGAAAGCTATTTCTTGGGTTTCTAAGTGTAAAGCTTCTTTGGCTAGCGCACAAACATAAGGCAGACAATTCGGCTTACACCAATTTCTGACTATCACCTTCTTGGATCAACTTTGTCCAGATTACTTTTAATTATGAATTCTTATTGCGCATTTTCGTCCGATTGTTTTAAAAATTGCTAGTGAAGTTGTCACTAAAAGCGCAAAATTTGTTTCTTATTTAACAATACCGTTTTCATGAAACCTCCTCGTGCTCATTTCTAATTTCAGGTTGTAAACTATATTTTAACATACTTCACCACATCTTTTTTTTGAAAAAGACATTTCAAAATCACATTATGTTTTTTAAAAATATATTATCTATTTTCATAAGATAGGTAACTACGTTAAGAAATCAATTTTTTTGCGAAATTATGAATTTTTTAAAAATTTAATATACATAATGTTTGAACAGATTTCTTTAAAAAATCAATAGAGTTTTGGTTCTCAGTTGTTTTTTGCTGAAAAGTTACACTAATTTTTGCATTGACATTCCTTTTAATGCTATTTAACATCTTTGATTGAATTTTCTTTAAAAAACCTCATAAATTGAAATCTAATGCATATTTTTTTTATTTAAATTTGGTATAATAATTTCTCAATATGTTCTGTAGTTAGAGAATAAGTAATTTATTCGTTTAGAAATAGTTTATAGTTGTTTTAGTTCTTCACAACGTGAAAAAATTGAAAATTTCGTATTATTTATCAGTCGAAGCCAAGTGTTTAAAGAATGAATAGAATTACAGCTTTTCTTTTAGTTCAGGAACTGATATTTCTTAAGTTTTCTGCAAAATTTTAAACAAATCATTTGACATATCTATAAACTAGAAGAATTTTATTTTTTTTTACCTCTTTTTAGCCAAATAAAGCCTTTTGTATCAACTTAAAAAAAATGACACATTTAATTGGCATAGTTTGATTTCATGGATGTTTTAATCTTTTTTTTTATACAAATGTTTAAAAATATGATTATTTTCGAGCGTTTTTCAAAAAAATCAATCTCAAACATTGAGGAAACGATAGATTTAATTATTTAAAATGTAAATAATTGAAAGCAGTCTTTCAAAGCAAAAGCTATGAAATCAATGTGCCAACATTTTGGAATTTCTTTTGGAAAAAATAGTATCATACTCCTCTTTCAAATGGATTAAAGTTAAATTTGATAAAAGGTTTCGTTTGATGCATTTAATATTTTTAACATTTTACTATCTCTGACTAAAAATGTCCCCAATTTTAAAAGTATTAGAGGTACATTTTCCTTTGAGTAACGAAAGCTGTTTTCGCAGATTCCAAGAGGACGAAAATGACGAAGACAGTGAAAGCGGAGCATACAGGAGGCCCAAGTCGATGGACAGCACGTATACGTGCCCGATTCGGAGAAGACCTAAGCCTAAAGACAGGCAACTAGGTAAATTGCTTCGATGAGTTTTACTCTTTCATATTTGTTCTAAAGACAAGTAAAAATATTTTCTGTGACGAAACTTTCAATGATTGCGATTTGTGATAAATAATTCGAAATATCTCTCTATATGAAATTGTGATGTACGTGGCACAGAAATCGTCCTTATTACTTATTGTCGACTGGCAACATTCAAATGTAAACAAACCATCGAAAGAATCTCAGTTTGCTTCAATGAATGTGTTTTACAGCTGCATTGAAATCAACATTTCATTTATTTAATTAATTAAAGTGTAAAATATTATTAAAACGTTCGGGAAATATTTCGCCGGGTCACTAAAATGTACCTTCGGTCAATGGGAAGAAGATATAAAAGAAATCAAGAAATAGGCTTCAAACATATTTTCAGAATTTTGGATGGAGAATAAGAATAATTTAACATAAGAATGAATAACGTCCTTCTCAACATAGACTGTAATCGTCTATTTCAGCAAAAAAAATCAATCATCTATTTCAGAAATTCCTGCTATCTTGTTATCATATTTAACACCTTGCTTACCTCTGTAGATGCTAAGACGAGGTTTTTAAAAATCGTTTTTCTGATTTTAATCGTTATTCCCATAAGTGTAAAGTGTTTATATGATATTACAAAATCTAAGCAAAGGTGTTTATTATTAAAGCATTAATTAAATTTGGAGACTGATATTAGACTGTGGAATTTTCAGAATTTTTGGGGAATTTCAGCAATTCGAAATCATAGCACTTCTCAATTCTATCAATACAGTAAGATGAGAAACGCCCGTTCAAAGAAGTTACGACTAAATGAAGGCATCTTTTATATAACAATTCCTTAAGAGCATGGGCTGTCTTTGCATTTTAGAAGGTGTGTGTGTGTGAGTAATTCTTCTGTTCTTTAACCCTATGAGCTCTAACCGTCCGATATCGTCCCGTTCAACAGGGGGTTGACTCAAGCTCTTTGGGGTGGTAAAATGACTTTAAGGTGTAAAAGAAATTTCTCGACTAGTGCTCATTTAAATTTATTTAACCGTCCCAAAGAGCCTGAGTCAAACCCCTGTCGAACGGGCCGATATCGGGTAGTCAGATCTCATAGAGTTAAAAGATAAACTTGGGAGTTCCAGTTTATGAACTAAAATAACCTTAGGAATAAGTAGGTTAAAGATATACCCTTTACTATCATTCTTGCGCTGCTTAGCAGTTAACGCTACTTATTTGAGCAATACATATTCTGCAGCTACACTCTAAATAATTGTCATTTTTTTCCTTCCTACTCGCTGCAGCCCAACAGTCCCTAAATCAATCAGACAGTGGCGTGTCGACTGTCCGAGATTCTGGGGAGGTGGATGAGAACTGGGACATCTCTCCCCACTGCGCCGTGGACAGCGAAGATGAGTACACAGAGATAGACCATGCTGCCATCTCTAGACGAGAGCGTCTCAGGAGGGACTCTGGGCAGTCGAGGGCCAGCAGGCCAGCCTCCATGCCACCTCCTGCTTCCGAGAAGGTGAGCACCAATCATTCAGCAGCATAAGTATGAAAAGTTGTATTAAAGAATATTATATGTGAAAGGAGGCATATAGTTAGAAGTTGTCCTTATAATCTGAAGTATCTAGTTTCAAAGACTTACATTTATTTCTTTTCATGCAGTTGTAAATTTATAAAAAATTAGTAAGTCTGTTAGTAAGATTTCAAGAGCAATGATTGAATTTTTTTAAAAAGTATTTTTGTGTGTGTGTGTGTGTAACGAAAAATCCTGCTTTGCATTTAGATTCTGAAAATCGAATGCTATCCGAGAGGAGTGGATTCATACGAGCTCCAGCCTAGCAACAGCCAGGATTCTCTGTTGCCTACCGACACGCTGCCCAGGAGAAAGATATCGGACATCAAGAAGCAGCTGGGAATTGAGGACAAACCAGTGAGGTACTGTGAGCTCTGATAACAGAAATGCAAAGTATTGAAGCATTCTGGAAACATACTATGCACATGAAAAGAAAGAAAAATTATATTCTATCATGATTTTTCTGGTTACCTCGTGGGACGCGGTAACCTGGTGGTAAGGTCTCGGCCTTGGAGTTGGAGGGTTTCCGGTTCAATACCCGATTCCACAGAAGAACAGTCGTGTATGTGGGTCTGATGCACGTCAAATCCTTCGGGGCCAAACATCCTCACGCTGTTTTTAGTGAGGAAGTTTGGAGAAGGGATGCTAGCTGAGGTTCCGTCCTCGTCATCTAACCGCTATTCAGAATTACGAGGTCTCTCCCAAATTAACCCTAGTGTTGCTTTAAAACGGGACGTTAATCTAACTAAACTAAAATGGTTGCCTCTTTTAAAAAAATATCATACCAGATCCTAATTTCCAAGAAATAAAGCGTTTTATAAACATATATTTTATTTCATGCCTGCTAGATTGATTTTCATAGCTTAGCCAAAGAAGTAGGCCTGTGTCTAAAATAAGCTAGTTATGCAAAGGAACAATTCAGTCTCTTTTATTTAGATTAAATAATTTGCTGACAACAATAAAAAAATAGAAATGTATAAGCTGTAGAAAGGATTAAAAAATGAATTCAATGAATTTTAAACTAATCTTTTGAACTGGGAAACCTTTTTAGAAAGGAAGAAATTCGATTTTTGAAATGTTTGCATTTTTCTTTTTCATAATAATATATATGTACTATTCAAGCAGAAGTCATTTTTTATTTAATAGTTATGCATCATCATTTGTCATAGAATATTATATAGAAAATATCTGTATTTACTACTTGCAATAAAGGCATTTTCGTTTACAATATAATTCCTGTTCTATCGAAAATTTTTCCAGTTGTTTACTTACTGTTTTATATAAAACCAAAACCATTCACATGTTTTGATCAGCATTCAATATTTATTTTAATTAGTAATATGAATATAGATAATTTACTTGGAAAATAGTACTTGGATCTTTGTTATTTTAATACCTAAAGTAAGTGTGAATATTAAAAAATTAATTTTATGCCATTTTACTGAAATTTTCAATTTCGCATCGAGATTGACACTTAATTCGCATATTATAAATAGAAGAATTTCTTGCTATTATTATACGATTTGATAATAATAGCAAGGGATCTTAGTAGTTTAAGTAAAACTTTTAAAATATCAGGGTTTGAAAGTAACTTCAAACTACTGATTTAAATATTTGATCTCACTGAGGACAAATGAGCTTCTGTATCTTGTTTTTTTTAAAAAGTAACTTGATAATATTGCTCTATTTAAAATTTTAAAAAAGTATATGCATTTAAAGTAATTAATAAAAATTTTCTTCAGTAAAATAGTAAAATAAAGATCATATGGAATTAAAATAAGTTGTTCTCTTTAGTATTATCTTGTTGGATCGAAGAGATTAATCAGTAACTTTCAATTTTCAGTTGGAATAGAAGTTGGTCCCCTAATCCTGCTCAGTGCTCAACTCCCAAAGAGCAGAGTAACGGATATGTCCCGACCCCAATGCCGAGAGCTTCCAAAATCAACTGCATCTACGAGTCCATAGACAATGTAAGATTGTGATTAATATTTATCCAATTTTTTTTTCTGTTTCTCACGATCAAGAAATTCTCGAAAGCACACTCATTTCAAAAACTTCTTTACAAAACCTGAAATATTATAATTTCATGTAAAAATAATATTGTTATCAATCTGTAATGTTGCTTTCCAGCTCATTTAATTCATCGTAGGAAAGACCACGGTCACTTTTATTGGATGCTGATCGGATGCCAGATCAATGACTCCCAGACTTGGCGACAAAATTTATGATACCAGAATCTTCTGGAATTTCGGCGATAGTACCAATAAGAGTCAAATCATGCTTTATTGTTCGAGAACCTTCTGTACCCTGTACCGGAAGCTATATAAGGCCGGCTGCTCAAGCCGAACGTATAGTTAGACAGAGTTGAGTCAGTGTCGAATTAGATCGATCAGTCCAACGGAACTTAAGCGTTAATTGAAGCTTTGGAGATTAGTGGAGAATTGAGCTGTGAGACGAGTCTTGGAGACAAGTATTGAAGCAGCATCGAGACGTGTGTGGAGTAGTCAGTCGTATAGTAGTAAGTCGGAAGTTGGGTACAGCTAAAGCGAGGAGACAGTGGACGATAATATGTGTTTTGAGATTAGTGAATAGCTACGTGAATTCTCTCTTGATGCTGAGTTCTGTTTTTGTGCACTATTGTGGTTGTTTACAGCCGATAACTACTTGTGGGTGCTATTTTTTCTAAATGCTGCTGTATATTGTTTGTGTACGTCTGGACTGTTTGTTTAACGACTTTTATTAACACGAAGACACAAACGATATTTGTTATTGAGGCTTGTTGACTGTATCCCCATACAACCACTACTGCGAATTCGTTTGAGTTTACGGAATTTCCTTATCAATATAAAAGGAGAATTTTTATAAAATATTTTTAGATTGATAATATTTTATGAACAATCAATAAATTATTTTAGGGCACCATTTTTGGTATTTAAGAAGAAAAAACGAAATACAACAGCACAATAAAAATATTTCTTGGGGTCCAATTTTTTTGAATATACAATGAATATAACTGACATTTTGCGACAAATATATAAAAAAAGGTTTTGTTAGAATTTTGTACATTAAAGCAAAATGAATTGATTCCAGTGTTATTATTTATATAGAACGTTCAGAGACCTAAGGATTAATTATTTAAAAACTCGTTGCTAAAATTGATTTGAACCTCAGTTTCCCTAATAAAAGAAAGGAAGAATATATCACGCTGGAAAGTAGTATTCAAATTATTATTAATAATCATATTAGATATTTCACTCATTTATACGTGCATGCATTCTTACTTTCTCCCAAAAATATTATATAAGTAATAAGGAAGAATATTACTATCATCGTTAATTCTCATTTAAAATGTAAGATGGACTCAAAAATGACCTTGAAGTCGTTAGATGATATTGGAAATTATAATTCAAATATTCAATTAAATATTTAATTGCATCGACTTCTTATCTCAATGACTCATTAAAAAATTGGAAAATTTGCTTATGTGTGGCCAATTATGACAAGCCTTTATTGTATTCAATTTATGCGTATAATTAATGCTTCTTGTTAATGAATACATCATTGAATGATTAAGATTAGAAAAGCAATTCCACAGCAATAACACATCTGATTTTAAGAAGATTGAACTAAACACACACACACACGCACACACACACACGCACCACACACAAACACATGCATACATACATTTAAACATATACATACATATATATGGAATATTGCTTATCATATGATAATTCAAAAATTGTGTTAAAACATTATTTCATAAAATTCTAACAGAACATTTTACTTTTTTTCCTTCGTTTAGGATGATAGTCTGCCTATCACATCTCAGTCCATAGACAACTCGGTGGAAGTGGAACAGCTATATGAACCGACGGGCCCGCCAGAACAAACCTTCAAGGTCATTTTCGTAGGAGACGCAGGGGTCGGTAAATCCTCCTTCGCCCTCCGGATCAGCAAGGGCGTCTTCGTTAGACACATGAGTTCCACTCTAGGTAACTACATCGGTCGTATTCTGAAATTATATATATATATATATATATATATATATATATATATATATATATATATATATATATATAATAAGTTACCTCTTAAAACCTTCGATGGAAAAATGGAGTTCAAATTGACTCTTGCTCTAAGATTTTAAAATCACCGAAATATTTTATCAATGTCGAGATTTAGCAAAATCAGTCTTTACTTATTAAGTTCAGTTCAATTATATTAATGTCCCTTTTTTAAAGCAACACTAGGGCTATTTTGGGACGGATCGCGTAATTTTGAACCGCGATCAGATGACCAGGTCAACACCTGATCTGACACCCTTTCTCCAAACTTCCGCACCACATCAACGAGAAGCCATTTGGTCACGAAGGGTTTAACGCGCGTCAGAATCACTTACACGACGGATCTTCGAGGGAATCGATTCACGAAGTTGAAACTCTCCGGTTCCGAAGCCGAACTTACCACCAGGCTAATGATGCGTGCTGTAAATTATTAATATCTTGCAATAGTTTCAGTTGAAATTAGTATTTTCACCCGAAATTTGAGTAAATATTAATTAATAATCGTATTTATTGTTTACTAATCGTATTAATTAATTTAATGCAATTAACTAATCATATTTATTGCTTACTTGAAGAAAAAAGAAATTTGAAGCATTAATGTAAGAGTTTATAATAAAAAATTGATGTTCTTATTATATAAATTGAATGTAAAGTAATAGAGATTGTTTATATACCCATGGTTAATTACTATTTTTCCACTTCTTACTTTTCGTGAACTAATTAATTTTTTACAAACACGAGAATAGATCCTTTACGAACCCTTTGTTAAGAGAAATGATTAGGATCTATTTGCAGGTTAATATAATTTAAGATTATCAGTTTTCGATTTTTAAAAAGTACTTGTTGAGCAATAAGCATTAGTAAAACTTCGAATCTAACGCACATGTTGGCAAATGCCGATTCCTTTAGCGATCCAACTAACCTTTCTTACATGCTCACAGGTCTCGATTTTCTAATGCGAACCCTTCGAGTGGACGGCAAGAATGTGGCCGTGCAGCTGTGGGATACGGCCGGACAAGAGAGGTGAGAGTTTTTTTATTTGTGGGGATCAAGGGTCTCTATATTAAAATCTTCCAGATTCCATCTACTATTTGTTATTGAATATTTATATCTACTGTTTTGCTACAGAATATTTATATCTACTGT
>JAPMOR010013083.1:903327-920739 GCA_026543865.1 Argiope aurantia
TTGAATATTTATATCTACTGTTTTGCTATAGAATATTTATATTTACTTTTTTGCTATAGAATATTTATATCTACTTTTTTGCTATTGAATATTTATATCGATTATTTTGCTATAGAATATTATATATCTATACTTATATAAAGTTCAATGTGTGTGTGTGTGTGTGTTGGCGCTCTACAGGCCAGGCTATTTGACCTACAGCTACCAAATTTGGTACATGTATACTTTAGAGGTCGGGAATGTGCAACTGGGTCCCTTTTTTGAATTTTTAATTAGAATTTTAATTATTAATTAAAAACTAACTTTCCCGCCAAAACATTTTCCATTTTCCCCACCGCCAAATGAGCAAGGCTTCAGTTTTTTCCCCTCCAACAATAATGAGGCTAGAGTTAACATTTTTCGGCCGATTATTTCAAACGATTCTGTTTATTTTCTTAATGTTCGATGCATTTAAAATTAAACATTGTTAATTAATCGATCTTTCAGATTTATTCTCTAGTACTTTTGAATTGAAATAACACAGAATAAAAGAAATTAAAAATGTCTAATCTGCATAGCATTACCCCAACTGGCGTAGAAAAATTCAAATATTTGCGTTACCGTAACTGGTGTTGAAAATTCACGCATGCGCATTGTGTTCTGATTGTTGACAATATTATCAACGGATGATTCTTGATTAAAATTATTTTTAGATTAGTTGCATGCTTTCGTAATTAAATTGTATTTATGTTAGTTATATATTTTTTGTATATGCTTATAGTTTTAAGTACATCGTTTTTTAAGTAGTTTTTTAAACCTGTTTTCGACCGATTATTTTAAACGATTCATTTTATTTTCTTAGTGTTTGATGCATTTAAAATTAAACATTGTTAATTAATCGATCTGTTCATGATGAATCTGAGAAAATTTTGTTGTCAAATTCTCGAGATATTACATAAATTAAGAAAGATATTCTTTAGTGCCCATAAAGTTTAAACGCTCAGTGACTCTGTTATCAGTAATCATATTATAAAAAAATGCTTTTTTTCATTCAAAAATATTATTATATTAATTGCAGATTAATTCTTTCCACTTTAATTTAAAGCATAAATTCTAAGGGAGCTAACAGAAAATTAGAGATACATATTACGTTATGACTGAAGGCCTTTATAATGTTATGAGTGAATTATAGGACTATCAAAATTTTAAAATATTTTGATGAAGAACCTATTAAAGTAGGAATTGCGTAAAATATTAAATTATTAAAATTTAAACGAACATTAAGATTGACGAACCAGTTGGTCGCCAAAAGCGGCTAGTAATCAATATAGACAGAAACAATCGCTGATGAAATTGGAAGATCACGTGATATCAACGTAATATCGTCAATATCAATCTGAAATAGAGGAATATTCATAAATAGAAAAAGAAAAAGAGAAGGCAGCTGCAACAAATTAAATTTTGGCAAGATCTAAAAAATTTACACTGATAAAATTTTTCCCCTTTTTACCGATGTAGCAACTTAATATAAAGAACTGAAACGAAGCAACTTAGTCGATATTGTCATAAATACAGTTATGAAATGCTCCCAAAATTCTTTCAATATCGAAGAGAATGAATATTATAAAATTTTTACTAATTGTTTCAAATAAAAAGAAAGTATTGCCAATAATTGAGAATAGTAAGATAATAATTGCATCATTTATAAATCGGCTTTTAGTAATATCACTAAGAAATAAAAAAATACATATATTTAATATTTTGATGGAATGTTCATATTATATAAAAATTAAATTTAGTAAAGATTCTTAGTTTTGATGTCATAAAAAATTAAATAAATAAATATTCATTCATATTATTTTTGAGAGAAATTTGTATTATTTAAACGGATTTAACAAAATTTTGACATCCTTGTGACTGGTTAATCTGAATAAGATATTTGAGAACGGATACAGGCAGTGTAGCGAGAAATTGTTCATTTTTTTGTGATGGTTCGACCAGTCTAGAACATTGGTATATTCCAGGGGGTAGATGAAATTTTTTAAGGTAAGGGCTACTTCTAATTGTTTCAAGATATTGTGGTCTACCCAGTGGTGAGCTAAAAAAATGTCTACAATGTTTATTATAATTTAATAATAAATACGGAATATGCACTTACCTGCATAACTACAAACATAATAATAATAGCAGTCGGTATTCCATAAATATGTTTTTTTTAATATGCTTTTGGTTTTGGTAAAAGAACTCACTCCAAAATGTCTTGGTGATCCACCGATCAATCGCGATCAACTTAATGCCCACTTTTGGTATATTTTGATGAGATTACAAATGAAATGAAGAGAAGGATCGTTGAATTATCATAAAAAGTACATAACCGTTCAGAATTCTAAAAACTAGTATTTCAGGAAGTGAATGGAAAACATGAAGAATTAAAGGTAAATGAAAGTGATTTACAAAACCAAGAGCAATCTTGAACTGAAATATTATTATTTATATATATATACAAAAAGATTAATATAATTTAATGAGCTTTTTATGATTAATCACTATATCATTCAACAATTGCCTACACATAAAAATTTCTATCTCCTTTTGTTTTAGAACAGTGGAAAATGTTCGCAAATTAAAAATGCATGGTTGAAATATTTGTGCGTTCTTAAAACTTTGCAGAACTTCTAATACTAATATTTGCATTTTTTACATTAGATTTCGCAGTATTACAAAGACATATTTCCGCAAAGCAGATGGTGTGATGTTGTTGTACGACTGCACCTGCGAGCAAAGCTTCCTCAATGTCAGGCAGTGGGTCGAGGACATTGATGTGAGTTGACACGTTTCCTTTCAAGTCGGAACTAAAATGGTGGTTTCTTTAGATTGCACAAGCATGCAGTAAATGTCTGAAATGGGTAAAATAAAAGAGTACGGTGCTGATGGAACTGAAAAAAAATGTTTTCAAATTTTTCTTAAAAAAAGCACAATTAAACATAATTGCAAAATAATGAGAGCAAATGTAAATAATTCTGATTCACATTGAATTCCGTTATTTTCTACTTTCAAGTATTTTGGACGTTGAATATAATTCAAAAAATTGTTTAAGAATATACGAGTGTTTCCATACCCAATTGACAAATACAGATTAAGTATAAATTATACGCGGAGTCAAAACTTTCTACAAAAATATGATTTATTCCTTTCCAGTACAATTTATTTTGTTCGTAAAATAGACAAATATTAGAAAAAAAACATAATTTAAAAATATTTTATATGAAAAACTATTCCTTTCATCCAGGTTAATCAGTTATTAATCACTCAGATTAATAAATTAATATTTTTCATCACTTACACATTTGAAATCAATTGTTATGCATGATTTATTATTTCAGGTTTGTGATAATATTTGGGATTGATTTTAAAAAACACTTGAAAATAGTTATATTTTTGAACATTTGAATGAAAAAATATCTATGAAACCAAAATATAGCAGTTAAATGGCACATTAAAAAAACATTTAAAAAAAAAGTGCCCATGTTTTTTTTTTTTTTTTTGCTAAAAAAAGGTATAAGGTAAAAAAAATTCTAGTTTAGAGTTTTATCAAATAATTTGTTTAAACTTTTGTACATAGCTTAAGAAATATATTATCTAGCTCCTGAACTAAAAGAAAAGCTGTATTTCATTTTTTAAAAAAAAATATTGGGATTAAAATGATAAGTAACACAAAATTTTCCATTTTTTTATTTTACATTGTGAAGCACTAAAACATTTATAAAATATTTCTAAATAAATAGATTACTTATTCTCCAGTTCAGAAATTGCTGAACATATTGGGAAATCATTATACCAAATTTGAATACAAAGCTAGCATTAGATTTTAATTTATGAAGTTTTTCCTAAGAAATTTTATCCTCATAAAGAAATAGAATTTGAGAAAATAGCATCTAAAGATGCA
This sequence comes from Argiope aurantia, assembly GCA_026543865.1. Taxonomy (NCBI): domain Eukaryota; kingdom Metazoa; phylum Arthropoda; class Arachnida; order Araneae; family Araneidae; genus Argiope; species Argiope aurantia. The sequence continues at coordinate 907,253 of JAPMOR010013083.1, forward strand.
AAATAGCATTAAAATATGCAAATGCAAATATAACAAACAGTGTACCTTCTCCCCAAAAAATAGATTTAGAAACAAAATTCTAACTGCTTTATAAAGAAATATGCTTAAATTTTAAGAATATTGCCTTAAAAAAATTTCATTTTACGAAAAAATCGACTTTTCAATGTAGTCACGTATCTTAAAAATTATGCCTCCAGTCAAAAATATTTTATCTGAATATCGCTGCATACCTATTTCCGGTCCGAAAAATTTTTATAGACAGTTAATGAGTTTGATATGCTTAACATAGATTTGTCGCAGAGCTTTATAAATTATTCGGTCTTATAACCTTGATTAAATAAAAAATATTAATACATTTCTGATAAAAATATTGAAGGATATTGCATTTATTTATTTATTTTTAATTCTAATGGAATTATTAACAAAGAAAAGGCATAAAACTAATTTCTTATTCTACTTCTTTTTATTCAAAATGCAAAATACTCCATCTGTTCCATCAAATAATTTATTATTACTTTTAAAAAATAATAATTAAATTGTTGCATATACAATTCTGTCTTTTTAATAGAAACGACGCTCAGTTACTAATAAAGAGCATTAATCAAAGCTATCAATTTTGAAAAAAAGTCATATAATTAAATTTAATATTTAATCATATAATTAGGGAAAATTTAAAAATCAAATTAATGAAATATTTTTATGTTTACATTATTTTCAATGCAATGCACCGTCTCTAGACAGCATGGCATCTGAAGTATTCCAGAATTCATTAATAATTTAAATTTAATTCAAAATTTCTAGAATGAAGTATTTTCACTAATCTAAGACAATGCCAACTCGATATTCTAAATTTTGTTATTTTCTAATTTTATTAAGTGCTAAAAGTAATGATATTACATTACTGAGTTCATTTGAGAATTTTTTTTTATTGTCTGATCCAAAAATAGTGTTATAATTTGCGTTTCTTTATTATTTCTATTTAAATAAAATGCACAGCCAAAAAATCATTTTTATAAAATTCATAAGAAATAGATAAAATAAATTCTATATTTTTGACTACAAAACCGAAACTACTACACGTTTGTAGTTTTGAATAAACAAATGTGAAATTTAATTCAGCATTTTTGTTGGTGGATTAAAGTGCGATTAAATAAAACTTTAATGATTTAAAGAAATAGGTTGTAGATTCGAAATCGGTTTTTTATTGAGTTTTTCTACAATTGTTCGATTGTATGTACCAACTGTTTAGAAGAAGTTTTATGTTTAACAGTAGTATCATTTGTACAGAAAAGTTTAGGAAAGCAGTGATTATTAATTCAGTCTTCTGATTGTTTAATGCTAAAACAAAAGCAAAAAAAAAAAAAGAGTTCTATGCAAGCCTTTAGAATATATTTTATAGAAATTAATTTTCTTTTTGTGACATTTCAATATTCGCAGTGGAAAATGTGCGACGAATTGAGATTTTATTCAAGATTTCATTCTTTTCTACGTATGATGAAACTTGGTTCGTTGCTTGCAACTTTTGAGATCTTTTCAACGTTTTATTTAATGTGTTTATATTTTATCCTATACTATACTAAAATTTTAGACGGATTTTATGGTTATGATGCTATTTTTGTGGCTTTTGTACCGAAAAAAAGTCATCATATGCTTTCATTTTATTCAGACAATTCCAGTGGATTCTTGGAATTGAGTTTAATTTTGTGATCCTAAACATGCACAGAAAAACATTTTTTTGTAGAATACCAACAAGAGCTTGTTGTTGCTTTTGAGCTTTACAGTATTACAAGTGCCATAAAGAAAGCATTTTAAAATTCTGTTAGAATAAAATAAACAAATGCAGTTTCAGAAAAACATCTGTTACATTTGGGTGTTTCTTTAGATAACAATTAATGCTTGCTTGTAAATGAATTGAAAAAATACAGAATAAATGACAAGAAAGGAAGTATTTGCAACATGGGAAATCAAGTGAGAAATAATTTAATTATTCGGAAAATAAAGGGTCTGTTGTAGATTTTTTAAAAATATAAACGAATTTTATTTATGGTTCACAGAGTTGTAAACAGAATGTGCAAACAAACCCGCATGAATTATTATACGATTCCCATAATAAAACATTTAAAATGCGAAAAGGATTTGTATTAACAAAAGCAGCCATAAAAATTGCACTCGTTCCTATTTTCTTATATATACTATTTCTGCAAATGTCTTAATTTGGAATTATTTCCATTGTAAGAGACTCAAGCATGCATTTAGTTCCTTGATCTATTTAATCAAAATTTAGCACCAACTTACAATCAATTTTGTTATAAAGATAGCATAATAAATTTAATGCACATGATTTTTTTTGTACTAATATGACCCTGTTAAATACACACATAAGTAATAATACAGAGAAACAATCAACCAAATGGCTGATTTGTCCAAATTTTGATATTAATTTATAATTATAGTGATAAAACCCTATTCCATATTTCACCATTACAGCTTGCAGCATTTTTAAGTACTCATATTCTAATGTATATAAACAGACGGGTAGATTTCACTTTTGCACATTTCATTGAAAATTTTACAGAAATTGAGAATTCTGATTTTAAAACAAATACTAGATTTCATTCATCAAGCTTATTGTGTTTCCTAATCTATTGTCCACAAACATACAGATGTACAAGAAGTATCAAAATAGTTTTTTTCGGGATCAGAGAAATATAAAACGCAGAAAATAAATGTGAAATTTTTGGCTGTTTAGATAAATAATTTTTTAAACTTTGTAAAAAGTAACTTTAAAACGTCTTTTGATTATTTGAATGAAAACTTTGTTGACAAAAATTCTGAGGATTTCCGTTGTTATTCTAGAATATAATTTGTTTGAAATGTCCATCAACAAGTTAAAAAAGCTGCATTAAAAATCGTGAAAAATGTCGACATATTTCTAGAATGTCTTCTGTTTAATTGAATTGATTGATTGCTAAAACGTTAGTGGATAAATGAGAATATGCATTGCTCTTATATAAATTTTATTTGATCATTAAAAAATTACTAGAACAATTTCTTCGTTTAATGAATAGAAATAATAAGATAACTAATAATCTTTTAAAATATTATTATTATGAAAGATTTATTAATCAAATCTGATCCGAGATGCATTGAATTTAACACTTTTCTATAATGAAATTTTATTATGAAAGAGAGCAAAATTGTAATCCAGTGCTGTGCTGTCGAGACTAGTGTGCAGTGTGTTTTCTTTTGCTTTTGGTGCAATTCCAGGCGATGAACCTGCTTTTTTCATTTGGTTTTGCAGGTCGCCTGTTTCTACAGCATGATGGCCGAAAAACAGTCTTCAGGCAGGGTAATAATTGTACAAATCTGAAATCCTTTACCAATTTTTTTTTTTTGAATTTTTACTTGAGGTTGCATATATTGCCTCTGTATTACATGAATATATTAATATGCATTTGTAATGATGACACAAGTCTAAAACTCTTATCTAATATCTTATAAATTTTTACTTCAGACTGCACATATTACCTCTCACTTACATGAATATATTAGTATGGACGTAGTGATTGCACTAATATGAAATTTTTATCCCATCAAATTTTTTTTTCTTCCTTGAGATAACGTACGTTGTTCCTGCATTATACGAAATTCTTAATATGCACTTGTAACGCTCATAAAAATTTGAAATTCTTTTCCATTTCTCTATGAATTATGGCATGAGATAACATATATTGCTCCTCTATTATATGAATACATTAATATGCACATTAAAATTCTAATACAATTATTTTTTTTAATTTTACTTGATGTTTCATATATTTTCCCTGTATTGCATGGAAATTTTAATATGCACGTGCAAAGTTTGCTCAGTTCTAAAATTCTTTTCCATTTTTTTCTTCAAATTTTTACTTGAAATATCATATATTGCCCCTGTATTACAAGCAAGATGTAATAGACATTGGTAAAGGACAAACAACGTTATTATGCTAAAAAATCTAATATTTCGAAAAAAGTAATTATTACACACGAGAATGTTTTCACAAGTATAAAATTTCTTTTGGATTTTTACGTGAGACAGTATGTATAGGTCCTGTATTACAAGAAAATTTTTAACAAACATTAACTATTAACTTTTAATAAGTATTAGTAATAAAAATAATATATCACACATTTGAGTTGGTGGTCAGAATTGAAAACAAGTGAATCCTTTGAAGGCATTTGATTCACTATTTAGAAGCTGAATGATATTTTTAAGCATTTCACCCATTTTTTGATAAAATATTATAAAACATAGTATTAAGGTATCCGATTTAGGTTGTAAAGTTGCCGTTTAAAAAATTCAAATTTTATTTTATGATCTAAAAATAAAGCCCAAACTTTGTAGATTTTTAAAGTTCTCTTTTTAAAGCTTTATTAATTTATTAAAAAAACAATCTACATAATATGGAACTATAGATACAGCAGTTTTAATAACACAAGAGCTAAAAAATGATTCCGGAAGTAGTTTATTTTAAACCGGATATCCTTATATTTATTTTATTTTTACTACAAGTTTACCCCAAAATAAAATTTGAAGTGTTTGTACTAATTCTCTTCCTATCTAACACAGTTTGTTTAATTGAGGCAATTATACTAAAAAAATAATTAAAATGCATTTATTTCTTGTAAAATTAGATGAAGGAGTGTGTAAGTACATTTTTTAAAATTCATTTTCTATGGAATGAGTAATTCACTCTAAATGATTCACGAAAAGCGTAATATCTCAAAAAAAAATCCATACATTTTACGAAATTTGATCTGCATATGTTAAAAACCTTTGAAGGTGTAATAGACCACAGATTTTAAGTTAAGTTTATTTAGTCATATAATTTAATCTAGTAGGATACCATACGTTGATTGGATTTCGGGGTTTATTGGCACAAGAGCCATTTCTGGTGAAACTTTGCAAGAGACAAAGATTTAAAGAAGTTTTATAAGCGCGATTAAATAAAACCGATTTTAATCGAAAATAAAAAAAGGACGTTATTTGTCACTGTTTACAATTTTAATTGTTTTATTAAAATAAAAAATGCATTTGATATTTGGGTGTTAATAAACTAAATAAAACTTTAAAAAACATATTTTCCAATTTTGCTTAGTAAAGTTTTGAAGGAATGCTTAATTCTTATTCCTACACTTTATTGTACATTTTTTTTAAAGCTCCAGAAAAATAACTAGAAAAGACTTACTTAAAAAAAATTACAATTGTATAAAGTAATATAGATGATATTATACTGTCGCGCAGATGAAGTTAGCATAGATAAACCGTGTGTTACTTAAAGTCGAAGATAACACTCGTTAATATTAACTCGTGATTTTATTCAAGAAACTAAACTTTACATCTGTTTTTATCCACAAGACGAAATGACTCGAATCTTTCAGATTTAGAAAGATACAAAAATTATAAGAACATTCTAGAACAAACTGAAAATAACAGAAAGTAAATCGATAACAAAACAATTTTTAGGAAACTTGCCAGCAGTCAGATACAACTTGTAAAATGTCGCAAACAGTTCATAGCATTCTACCCCTGAGCCATTCAGCCCGTGCCAAGTTGGAACAAGTTTCGTTACAATATTATTAAGCAAATGTATTCTGTTGACAGCAATTAAAATAAAAGATTTATGAATATTTTAATCTTATATTTCAATATTTGAATTAACTTTTGTTTTCCATTAGCTATTCGAAAATAATTCTATTTTGTTCAAAAGGAATAAATAATTTGACAAAAGATATAATTTAAGTTGCATTTGTTACTCAATCAATATTTTTGTAACACTAAGAGCTTGCCTATGAAAAAGTTTATGTATATCTTGTTATAATAATACATAGTTGCAGAATAAGAAAACAAACGATTTCGAATTTCCAATTGGTAATGAAAAGAAGAAGAAAAATATTAAATAGAATATTAAATTTATAAATTATAAATTGCAATAATTAAAATTTAAAACGTGTACTAGGGCATCATTAAATATTTAAGATTTTCATCTTAGGAATGAACCGAAATAGAAAATCCAGTTAAAATTTTTAAAAATAATTCTTGATTACACTTCAGAACAACAATTCCTTTTCTATTTATTTAGCATAAACAATTCATTGATTTTTTTGTTTATTTTTATACTTAGAAATCTTCTAATCAGCGAATTCCTCTAATGATTGTCGCCAATAAGATCGATTTGAGAGAGATGGCGATAAAAACTGGAACGATCTGTGTGACTACTGAACAAGGAGAGAAACTAGCCAAGGTAAGGAAAAGAAAACGCTTCGCCTTTTTTGTTCCCAGCAAATTGAACATTGAAATTACTTCTGCTTTTATAAACAAACTTCACATATGATTATAGTAAACTCTTAGAACAAATGTTTTAATTACAAAATAATTACTATAAAAACATTATTACAACAAAAAATGAAACAAAATAGGAAAAAAGTGATATGCAATAAAAGTGTACGATTTTAGAAACCATAAACATTACAAACATTGCCCTCTCGGTCGTTAATCAACGGAAATTTTTAACAAGCAATTTACATTCTTTCTTCTTAATTTTTATTATTTATAAAAGTTAAGAAATTTTATCATTATAATTAAAGCACTGAGTTTTAATTTATTACTGTAGAAGCTTCAAATCGCGACGTAAAAATGGTTTAGAATAAATTATGCATCTGATGCTTTCAGCATCCAAAATGTATGCCAGACATACATATTTTTATATGATAATATGTTTAGGTTGATATTGTGTTTATTAATTGGTTGATACATCATGCAAACGTCTTTCATATAACTATACAAAACAAACAGCTGGACCTGCGCATAGACCAAAATTAAGACCTAACAAAATTAATAGATAATTACTTCCTGGATAAAAGAAAAATTTCTACTAAAAAGTGTTTTGAAAAGTTTCAATGCACTAAAATTAATGGAAATTTTAAAGCTTTTCCTCAATAACTTTTTTTACTGATCGTAAAAAAGCATTTCTACACCATTTTAAAACTGAAAAAAAATAAACTATTTTTTTTTACTGTTAGTTTTTTTTCTGTAATTTAAATAAAATTTCAAAAGCACTTTTAAGCACAATTTGTTAAAAATGCATTTCCTTCATAAAATTGAGCTCAACAAAATAGTTAGATTAATGAATGATCAAAATGTATATTTTAATATTTCCCCTAGACTAAGCAAAAATAAACTTTTTGAAATTATTACAAGTAATTGCTTCAATATATTTTAAAAGATTGGATTTTTTTTGCTCAATAATGTCTATAGGTTGTTATTTTTTATGTAAATTATTAAATTTAAAATTGCACAAAACACGAAACCGATAACGAACACAAATTACAACACCACTTAATCAAGTCAGACAACGTCAAGACGGACAAATTAAGTAAAATGGATGAGAGATGATTTTTTTAAATTGCTTTTTTGCTACCAAACGAGAGCATTTAAAAAAAATATTATTTACGACTAGAAACATTCTTTTAACTCCATCAAATCATTAAGAAAGTTCCACTCACCTTTTACATTCTTCAAAGAACGAAAAGTCTGCTAAGCGAACGAAAATTGATAACGAAATATCAGAATTAACCAACTTGGAAATATTCGAACAAAAGATTTTTTTATTAAAATATGAAAACAATAAAAATCGTTTGTTCGTATGCGAGGTAAAAATAAAATAGATAAATCAAAATTATCTTTAAAGATCTCACTCCGTACATGTTTCAAATTAAAAATTATTTAAAGAAATTTTATAAAATGAAAGTATATTTTTATATGTAGAATTTTAACATTCAAGTTAATTAAAATTGTCGAAGTAGTAGGTATACAACTCAAACATGAGCGGCTATTATCGGAATTAAATCAATAATCAAATTGAAAATTTACTTGTCTGAATAGAAATGCTTTTACTCTAAGACTCAATCAAATATAAAATAAAACAAAAAGTTTGTCAGAATTAATTATTCAAGTTGAGTGTTTGGACTACCGCAATGGCGATAAATACAGATGCATCAAATTTCCTTACTTCAAATAGTTTCTTTAAAATAAAGATCAAAATGTATTCGATTAAATGTCAGATTTGCTTCATTTTAATCTCAATCTTTGAATAAAAAGCACAATGAATTTATTTGAAAAAATCGTAGTCTAATTATTTAAATTTAAAAAATACTGTTCGGGAAGCCGATTCTGCAAATGAGAATCTAAAATAATTTTATGCATTTTTTTTCGGTGGTTCCTACTTTAGAGTGCCTCAAGTTTGTCGCCAATATGGTAACCCATACAAGCAAACTGAATAAATCTCTTAGTAACCCTAAAACTGATTTGTTTATAATTTCTTTCGCTTGCTGAGTCATACATCTATAACAAAATAGGCGGCAAATAAACAACCAGTAAAGAATTTAGTTAAATTATGTTTTATTGTTGAAATTATTATTAATGTAATAAAACTTTCTAGTGTTATTTTTTAAAGTGCATTAGGAACAGATAATATTTATCCTTTTGAAATTCTTACTGAATTAATTTATTCTAATTAAAGTAATTTGTTCACGAATTTTATCCGAAAAAAAATAAAAAAATTATTAATAATAAAAATAAAAAACATCTGCTCGGGATTTTTGAAGTTGTTTGTTATTATTTCATAGTTTTTCATTTTAATATTTTAATATTTCCCGTAATAATTCTATAAGTCTGTGATTGCTCGCGAATTCGATGTTTGATGATTGGGATAAGTAGAAATAATATGATCACTAATATTATCTGGCATAGTGCATTGAAAAGTTCTTTATAATGGCGCACACAATACTACGTTTGCATCATTGAAAAATTCAACTGTTTTTCCATAAAAATTCCTAAATCGTTCCTTGCTCAAATTAAAAATTAATTGAACTGAATATGTGTATTTATTCTTTAAAATTTCTTCTTAACTAAAGCGACAGCCTCTAGCAGCGACGCTACTTGGAATCGATGCTTTCTTTTTTCTTTCATCTGTTTCTGTTATCCTCAGGATCCCTAAGTTCAATATACTAGCGAAGCTACTGGGTTCTTTCTCCCTCTGCTAGCGAAGTCATAGAATTTTTTTCTAAGTTAAAAATTCTACCCTGCGCCTTCTTCAGATGCCGATGGCATCTTGTGTTCAAATTTTATTGTCTATCGCAGGGACATGGAGAGGTGTTATGTCTCAGGCACAGACAAGCACAGCCGGTTTGCAAAAATTCTTTATTTAAGATTTCAAGAGATTGAGTAATGATGATTTTTAAAGGTTAAAAAAATTTCTTAGATAAAACAAGCGTGATCAATAAATCTCGTAATTTTAATAAAAAGTGATTGGTAACTGCAACTGCTTCATAATATTATTCATCTAGTCAACCATCTTGATCGGCGATTTGGCACTGTTAGCATCCGTAGCGAAGCAAAAGGTACGCTAAACTAGGATTTTACCAATAAAACATGTTTGATTTTGTTTTCTTGTATATTGTGAATTTCAAAATATGAAAAAAATATTAGAACTAAAGTTCCACAAAATGCACACGCCATTTTTATCAGCTTTTCACGAACTATATGTTCGATAGGTTCATAATTTTCTTTTTGAAAAATATTATCAGTTAGATATTTTAGATACTTTCGTTGTAATCTATACTTATAATAAAGCTCAATGTGTGTGTGTGTGTGTGTGTTGGTGCTCTACAGGCCAGACCATTCAACTTACAGCTACCAAATTTGGCACGTGTATACCTTGAAGGCCGGGAATGTGCACCTGGGGGTTATTTTTTAGAATTTTTAACTAGAATTTTATTTATTTAAAAATTAAGCGAAATTTTGACGTGTTTCTGCTCTAACTTCCAAAAATATTATCGCACAAAAAAGATTTTTACATGAAGTTAAAGATAAAAAATTTATCTTTTAAATGATACTAATGTTTTAATCTTAAAATTATATTTCTATTTTTAATGAATTTTTAAATAAATATTTTAACTATGTTTTTCAATAACTTTTTTCGTAAAAAATAAAAATTAAGATTAAGCACGTTTCGCATTCATGGGAAAAAATTAGCTTTCTTCAAAGTGTTGCCATAACATTGATTAAAGCCCTAATTAAAAATAAATTAAATCTTTTTGGAAATGAAATCTGCAAAAATATAATTTTCGGCACGTGTTTGTAGGAAATAAAACAAATATGAAATATTATTTTTTCTAAAAAATGATCTTTTACACTCTCTATACAGGGTGTTTATTTAGTCCCGGACCCATTTTGATATTGAATGACTCATAAAATAATGAAGATATAAACAAACTTATGGCATTTATTGATGGAATAACTCATACATTTTCCTTTTCAGGTTTGAATATTTTTACTTTTGTAAATATCGTCTGCGCGTGTTTTTAATTTCAGATAATTTTATTTTCCAGTCTAAATATCTGTAATTTTCTAAATATCGTCTGCTTATTAATTGCATTTTTCTCTCTTTTGTTTTTGGCAACTATTGAAATGTTATGTTTACTTTTGATGTGTTTGTTCTATGTAGTATTTTTGTATGTGATGTTTTATTCGAGCGGATATTAAGGAGACTGCATACACCACAAGAGAAAGCACATATTTTATGGTGGTTCATAGAAACGAAATCGATAGTGCAAGCACAGAGAAATTTCAGAAGAATTTACCAAAAAGATCCTCTATCCAAAAACAGCATCTTGCGGTGGAAAAAGAATTTTCTAAAAATTGGAAGTATCGCAGATAAGAAACGTTGTTAATTTCCACTCAACTAAATCAATCATTTAAACTGACTTATCTATGAAAATTTGAATATCACTATTCAATAAAAAAAAAGATAATTTGAGATTTTCCATCGATCGTTTCAAAGAAAATACGCCAATCAGAGCAGAAGTTTCTCAAGAATAATTAGCCTAAGATTATGAAAATGTTGAGTTTTTCTAAATTTTTAACATTCAAAACTTCATAAATAAGTCTTAGTTGATCGTGGAAAATAGAAACATTCATTCATTTATTTAAAATTTGGTGTGTCCAGAATATTTCTCAGAATGTGATACCTTACTGCATTAAATTTAGAATTCATAATTTTTGAAATATATTTATATACCGAAACAAAATATTATTATTGATTTCATTTCAATCCTTTTGAAAGCAAAACTAAAAACTGAATTTTATGCTGAATCTGAGAAATTTTTGTTGAATTATTCTTTGAGATATTACATAAATTATGAAAAATAATTTGTAGTTCACATAAGATACCGAGCGATTCTGTTTGCAATACTCATATTCAGTAATAATAATAATAATTAATAAATAACAATAAAGATGATAAATAAAATAAAACGCTTGGTTTTATTAAAAAATATCTTCATATTAATTGCAATTTAATCATTTCCACTTTAAATTAAAGTTGAAGTTTTACCGGAAATGACAACAAATTGGCAAAATATATATAGTAAATTGAACGAAACGATCTAAATAACAGTATAAGTTTGGTGTGACTATCAAAATTGGAATATTAAAAAAGTTTTGTTTGAGAATCTATTAAGAGACCAGTTACTTAAAATATTTAATTGAAATTGTAGCGAGCGGTAATACTGGCGAACCGGCTGGTCGCCAAAGGCGGCTAGTACATTAATAGTTGTCGCTTTATGAACGTATTATATTGCAAGATGATTAACATCATAGCATTTTCATATTCTTTGTATATAGTTTGGAATTTTTTTGTGCTGGATTAACACGTTAATCTTGTAGTGAGACAAGTCTAAGTGTTTGTTTGGGTTATAAGAATCACTTGCATCACATGAGCTTCTTTGCTTTTTTCCCCTTACTTTCTCAATGATTTTGTGATGGCTTTTACCATGTAAATGCATATTAACTGGCAAAATAGGAAACAATTTAAGCAGAGTGATTTTTTATTTATGACATTTGTTTTGTCATCAGATAAACAATATTATGATATTTTGTTGCTATTTTTTTTGACATTTTATGTTGGTTTTTTTAATGACATTTTATGTTGGTTTTTTTAATGACATTTTTTGTAATGATGTTTTATCAGCATCTGCTGATATATTTGATGATGAATCTCAGAATTCGACTTAGTATTCATGCGGAGAACATAAAATTGCTCATTATCTTCATAGAACTAACATTTGCTGCATAGAACTAGATGAAGCGTAGAATATATTATCCATTAATTTCCATTATTCTATAAATTAATGGATAATCTGTAGAATATTTTTGTCTTATATATTTTCTGCCCCTAGAAAATATATAGAATTATGTAATGATCTAAAATATATGGTATTGTCGTGAATTTGTAACATTACTTTCTTACTCATTTAGTTTTATAATAAGGAAGACAGTTTTAATAATAACTCTAACGGATGCTGAATGGATACTAGCTCACTGACCCCCATTCATGGCGACAAAAATGAAAGACCCAGAATATTCTTGAATTTTTGCTATAGCTCCATTAGGATTTGAGTCTTACATTTTCTCTAGAGTATTAAATGTTCTGTTATGAGGCCTATAAAAAGCCGAGGCAAACGGATAAGTGGTAGAGTAGTAGACAAGTCGAGAGACTTGAATATTTGAGTTGAGTTCAAGCGAGTAGTTGAGCGAAATCTCTTGGAATGCTGATCTCCTGTGAGTTCTCTTTGGGCGCTTTCCTCTATTACGGTGGTTTATCGATTTGATTCTTGTGTGCTATCTTTGCTGCAAGTGTTATTTTCTGTCACTTGATTTATGTTTTTCTATTGTGCATTTATGTTTTCGCGTAGACTAAAGTGGAGTTATCTTTTATTGAGCCTGTTCGATTTTTCATCGCACACCGAATAGATAGTTTTTTCGTAACAATATGAAAAAATTCGTTCAATATTACTTTTGTCTTTACTGTGTTGTTAACACAATTCAACTGCGTATAAACTATAAGAACTAACACATTCATGTTTCGCTTCGCCTGGTCTACTTTACTATTTTTATCTAGGAAAAATCTTGAAACTCGTTTGTTTCATGTTTAAAATTATGACTTTGGGGAACTTTAATAATAATTTTTTTTCAACAATTTTATGATTTTTGCATTTTTCTAGTCAATTGTTTTCTGCAGCTCACCAGGTTCGAACAATATCTTCGTTGGTGCGATTAACATGTTAAGTAAAATAATACTTTTGAGTTTTACTTTTAAGACTTTAACAATAATGAATTTATTTGTGCTGTGTAATTTTTTCAAATAAAACATTTTAAGAAATAGTGAAATAAGTTTATCATTTTTTTTTGTAGGATTGCGATACAACGTTTATGGAGGGGAGTGCGAAAGATGGATCTAATGTTTTGCATGCTTTAGCAAATCTTGTGAGGTAAATTAATTTGTCCTACTTTAAAAATTTCTTCTTAAATTTTTTTAACATTATTTTAAAAGAAATGTAGTAAACATTTTTGCTTTAAATTACTTATGATTAAAATGATGCAAAAA
>JAPMOR010013083.1:928305-945977 GCA_026543865.1 Argiope aurantia
TATATTGTTGTTGTTGTTGTTGCTGATAAAGATATGGAGATTCGTTTTAAAATTTTGAATTGAGCAGATTTTAGTGTAAAGCACGCTTTTACTAATTAATTCTAAAATTTACTGTATTTATAAATCAATTTCAAAATCAAATAATAGTGAAAGATTTTTGAAGGGTGTTCTTTGTTAAAAATCACTGCTCTTTTCTGTAATATGATCGGACGCTTAAACTTGCTGATAGAAAATAAAATTCAGAAAATGCATTTCACATTGAACAGAACGGTATATGGCATGTAAAGTGGTTAGAGTGAAATTTGAAGTTTAAGAATATTTGAAGTTTAAGAATATTTTGCCGAGGAAACTATTAATACATAGTTAGCAAAAAATGTTTAAGTGAAATTCTTAGCAACTGTAATATCTTGATACAGACCGATCAAATAAGAGAGTTGCTTAACAAAATAATTCTTTTATTTACAGTCTTGTATATGTACAGAAAAACAACTTGCTCTCATTTATGTTAATATTATTTACAAAATTCACAATCAGTTGAAAGTTTAATCATGAAATAATCCCTCGATCAAATCGGAGAATACACACACACACACACACACACACACACACACACACACACACACACAAAGAAACACTAATAGGCTGTTAGCTTAAATATTTACTTCAGGGGCAGCTCCAAAAATCCACCGATCTTTATCGGGTGGATCTTAACACCGAAACCCGAATCACACTGAGCTTCTTACAAAATCAGGAACACCTTCGAATATCGACGCCCCCCATTTTTCTCCTCTCTCCTCTCCCTTCTTTACCAAACAAAAAACTCGCATTTTATTTTCATCTAATCTTCGCCTTTGACTTTCTCATTGGTGAACTTGAGTTCCTTATCATCCAACAGCTGCTCAGCAATGCTTCCTCAATGGTCTCCAGTCGATCGTAGGAATGTTTGTTAATTCTCCAATCCATCTTTGTAGCTGACCCTCCGCAAGCACATGTTAATCATAATCAATTCACAACGAACACCGGCTAAAGTTCACTTGACTTCGACACTTAATGACAACGGTTGCTGGTGATTGATTGTTTATCGAAGGTTTGAGGGTTCCCTTCATAATACAAAAAAAAGTTTAACATTTGGATGTTTTCATGTTTTTCTCTCTTGAAGATATGATGGATCTCTCTGAAACGACGAAACCCGACTAAGGTCCTTTATCTGGATACTACAAATGACCAGACACAATGACTCTACTGGTAAAGAGGATCCCCATCTGGCAGTTCGTAGGCACGTAACTATGTGTGGGAAAACGGGTGACGTTACATCTGGTCGGAGTACCAATTAAAACGTGAGGAAAAAGAGAAAACGTTACACAACCATTAATTCTACATATCAACTGATAGCCATAATCGGATGGGATAGAATAAAGTATCCATATTATTATTATTATTATTTTACATTCATATTCTGATAGTTTCTCTTAGAATTCTAGAACTTTTTTTTGTTATTTAGCCTAAAATAATGAAGCCCAAAATAATGAATGATAATTAGCCTAAAATAATGATAACAGCATATTTTGAAAAGTTTTAAAGCAAGAACACATTTTTAACTGAGAAGTGAGTGAGCATTATATTCTATTTAATTGTTCAATCATGTAAAATTAATCAATTATATATATATATATATATATATATATTTTTTTTTCCATATTTATAATTATGTATTTGTATATATATATATATATATATATATCCGATTACTTAATTCTGTTAAAACGCAAAGCAATTTAAAATTCGACAATATATTAACGACTAATATTTTTCAACAAGAACATCAGTATTTAGTGTGAAATAAAAAGATTAAACAGACTTTAATAATCATTTTTAAAAATTTAAATATAATTAAGATGCAGAAGAATATTTTTAAGTATAATTATTTGAACACATTTTAAAATCAAAGCTCCCTCATAGAATAGAAATGGAGGAAATCATGTAATCATGGAAAGTGTTCATTTAGTGCTTTCTAAATACAAGAGCATTTTAAAATTTTTAACTGAATGCGAAAATTTAGTGTTAATATCATCTGAAAGGTAATTCTTAAAATATAATTGGCAGCATTATCCATTACTTAGGAGGGGATGCCCCGGATTTTATGGAAAAATGATGCTTTAACTATCATAGACATGAAAGATCTATAACCGCGGAGAAAATGAATAGCAAAACCAGAAGGAGTGGTCACCCAAAACTTTCTCGAATTCTATCTAATAAATTTGTAATACTAAAGATATGTACAAATTTGTAATACTAAAGATGTATTAGTGTACAATAGCATACAAATATTAACTTTTGGTGTCAATTTAGCATTATTACTGAGTCTATCGTGTCATCCTTGGCGAGTTATTTGGCGATTAATATCTGGCATGCATTTACATCTTCATCGTCCGTAATGCATCTAGCACGTTCAAGTGAAAGTTCTACATGGCGGCCGTAACGCGCTTCAAGCGTTCTTCTACATTTAAACGCTTTGTAAATGTTTACTTGTTTGAGTTTTTATTTTTGTTCCCTCTAATCTGTACAGAGAAAACTGTCTCTACTGAGATATCTGTTCTAATATATTATAGTATACAGAACCTATATCCAAACAATATATACTAACATGGGATAGCCTGGTTGGTAGGACGTGGTATTCGCAACCCTTAGGTTATGAGATGGAACCTCGCCGGCCGAAGACTCTCCATGTGTGTGATGGCTGACTCGCGTATAAATCTGTCGTGGTTACAAAATCATCCATGTCTAGACTAATACCCCTGGCGTACTGGTTCGGATGTGATCGTTCTCTGGTTCAGGTCTAAATTACTGTCTGTAAGTGAAATGCATGAATGAAGTCCGTCCTGTAAAAAGGGTTGTGACGCGTGAGTAGCTAAGTCGTACTCTTGGTGCTACTGATAAAAAAAAGAGACGTTCACTCGGCTTAAATTGTTGACAGATAACTATCAGTGGGCATGTAAAGTGCCATAGGTCACAACAACATCGACGACATATATACTAATATAATATAATTAGAATACAGAGATATATTCTAATCTGTACAGAGATAACTATACAGAAAAACAACACTATATGCGACGAAAAATAGAGGACCATTGGGGATAAATTTTCGCGGACAGGAGATGACGGCGAAAGGGTTAATAGTATCCACAAATAGATTTTGGGTTTTAGACTTGTTTTTCTCAACCGATTGAAACAAAGATGTGACAGAAAGCTTCATTTGTAGTCACTAATTCCCATATAAATAAGATTTATTTAAGTCATCGCGTGTTTGAATTATCACGTTTACGTATTTCTGAATGTACAGACGGATAGACAGTCAACCAGTTATTGCATTCGACTCAAATTTAACAGATGTCTACGCTATAGATGTTAAATCTATGTTCCCAATCTAATCTATCTCTCTCTTTTCGTTTTGAGGTTATCGTGTTTACTTATATTCGAATTGCTGAATAGTCTTACTTCCTCTGAGCAGATTTTACCTAAAATTTGATAGAAATCTGCAAATTTGTTTTAAAGATTGAATACGAAATTTTTTCCGTTTATCTCAAAGGGTTTTGAGTTATCATTGTCACAGCCACACAGCTGGACATTTCCCTAAAACGTGTTTTTCGAACTCAGGGTAATCTAAAACGTGGAGATTCATCAAAATCTCGAGCTCGGGTTTTTCGATGATTACTGTATTTTCTTTCAACTAAGTATACAAGAAAGTAAAAAGTGACTTCTACAAATATTTTGATATTTTTTGTACATGTGATAATTTTTCTACAGAAGTTTGATATTTCTTTAAAAAATCCAACTGTTGATAAAAAAAAATTAACATGATAGCCAAACTTTTCGATTGAATCCGTAAGAAAATTAAAGGACTAAAGTTTCGAATCTCAAGTTCAGAGTAACATAGCATGATAATGTTTTAGTTTAATCTACCGTCTTTATTTTATTTTTTTAAAAAAATTACTCTTGTACCGATAAATTGCATGAAAAAATATTTAATATCATTACAACATGTATGTTTCAATGATATTAATGTTGCAACTAAAGTAATGAAATGTGGTTTTATAAAATATACTTGAGAAGTTTAAAAAAACACATTAAAACAAAGAAAATTTTAGACATATAATTAGAATCCTTTGGGAATTATTATTTTAAATTTTAAAGAAATATAAAAGTATTTTTATGCAATAATATGATATGAAGTTATTAAGATGCAATATTGAAATTTTGATAACATAAACTAATTACAATTTCAAAGTACAGTTATTAAGCAAACATCTGTTACTCAAGAAGTAATTAAATGCTAAATTTTGTTACTTTTTCTGAGCCTTCTGCAGAGCATCTTGAACGATTTTTGCAACATATATTTGTATGTCATCCAACGCATCATGTTCAAACAATACCTTATAATTAGCAATAAAAATTCATTCGAATAATTCGAACAATACTTTGTAATTACCACTGCTTAGAATATTAATTTTATTATTCTAAAAATTAAATTATTCAATCTGATATAATTGCAATCACATTAATTCATATGTTAGTATAATTCAGCTATAAAATAAAATTTATCGTGTCTACATTCCCTTTTTCATTGTAACAAGTATCTTCTATTTTAAACTACGAAGTGACAAAAATTTTTTCACAACATTTTCATGGGCAAAGAAAAAAAATGAAAGCCATTTCACTAAACACATCATAAATTTTTAACCAATATCTTGTAATTATCAATACAAATCCATTCAAAAATTCAAACAATAGCAATACTTAGCATATTTTCATTATTCTTAAAATCAAATTATTCAATCTGATATAATTGTAAGTACATTATTTTTATGTCTAAAGTATCTTTTTTTTAAAACTATGAAGTGACATTATTTTTTTTCGCAACATTTTCATGGGCAGCGAAAAAAAAAAAAATGAAAGTCATTTCACTAGTCATCTCGAATTTTGTGTTTCCACTGAGTTTTCCTAACACCTCGAATGGTGTGTTGAGCGGTCAGTGCAAGTGATTGACGTAGCCCACATTCAGCCCTTAATCCTTTTCTTTGGGAGCGGATGTCGGATTGAAGGGGTGGGACACCACTCCGAGGTGCATTGTGGACAAGAAATATGCGGTCATGTGGCCGCAGAAAACGGATGCACCGAGATCACATTGTGCTGGAACCCTACGAAACGCAGGTGGCTATCGAAGAGAATATACGACTTTACAACAAAAAAAAGTAAGTGAAATGCGTTTCTAGTTCTGAAATTTTTTTAGTTAAGTCTTTTTTTTTCTTTTTGCCTAATAAAGTTTTTTAAATATCAGCTATACATTTGATAAACTAAATCCTATTTAGAAAAGGCTTAAAAGTTATTTCCATTTGGAGTTATCATCTTAAAACTATACTTGGATAACGAGGACAATACTTAACCAGCGTCATACCTCATCAGCGGTATATTGGAAATTAAAAAGCGGATACACTAGCCAAGGAAGCTTTAAACTTAGAAACCCAAGAAATATCTTTCCACCAGTCCAAAATCCAACTCAGAAATAAGACTAAAAAACGAATAATTAAAGATTGCCAGGAGAAATGGAATAATTCCATCAAGTGGCGAACAACGTATCAACATTTTTAAAAAATGTTTCAGGTAACCGAATTGAAGGTGATTTTTATCTCAGCCAAGTATACATTGACCATGGTGTATATTTTGTGCATCAAAGTCGTTTCTTTGATCAAAGTTCAACTTGCCAGTGTGGCATCGAAGAAGGATCCTTAACTCACGTGATCAAAGCCTGTGCACTAGGGCGAGAACACAGACTCAGATGGCCAAGAAATTGGATGTCTGTTGAATTCGAAGGACTCATAAACATTTCAGTCATTAAATCTTCTATTAGGGACATTTTGCCAAATCTTTTGTCTTTTGCTCTCTCCTAATGTAAAAAGTGAACACTCATTTAAGGTATTTTATGCATTTTTAATATTTCCCAACTTATATGTAATGTTTTGTTCTATTCTTTTCCTGTTCCAATATACGTTTTCTCTATAGGATTCTTTATTGTTTGCCAATGTCCGATGTCATCATGTGTTTGCTCCTCCGTGCTAGTTGGGATTGCTATTCGGCGGCCCCATCGAGTTTCCTGCATTGCCTCTGGCTAGGTCGGGGTATTGCACAGTTATTATATTAACGAGTAGTCTCTCTGAAATTCTCTGGCATACTCTAAAATAAATGTCTTATCCCTTTTCCTCCGCCTAAAATTGGGAACATATGTAAAGCCTCGAATACCTTGCATGATGAACGACGGTTATGAAACATATATATTTGGCGCGAAGTTAGCATTTTTACTGAATTTATAGCGAGAATATGTATGTTTGGCGAGCCGGCGTCCTGGCATAGGGGTAGCGCGTCTTCCTCGTGATCTGGGCGTTCCGTGTTCGAGTCCCGGTTTGGGCATGGTTGTTCTATCTGTGAGATGTGTGAATGTGCCCTCCTGTAAAAAGGGGTTGTGCAAGCGAATGAGTGATGCGTGAGTAGCTAAGTCGTTCTCTTGGCCCTAGTTGGCGCTACTATAGAAACAAGAGACGCACCCCCTCAGGCTTAAACTCGGCTGTCTCTGACGGCGGGGCTTGTCCGTGGCAAGTGCCATAATTACAAACAAACAAATGTTTGGCGCATTTTTGATGGCCAAATGATCAAAAATATATCACAAAACTACAGTTATAATCACAAGATAACATACAGAATTTTATTAAATTATTGTGTTTACATATACTCGAAAGTACAAAATAGACGATCAACCGCTTGATGAATAAGGTTCAAAAACTGATAAGTATCTGCATTTTAGATATTAAATATATGTGCCAGATTTTATTTACCTAGATTTCTTTGCGTTTTGGAATTATCAAATTCATTTGTAGTCGAATAGCTAGACGGACAAACTTTTTTGTAAGGATTTTTGACAAAAGTTTAAAAATATCTACTAATTTGGTCATAATTCTATATACCAAATTTCAGCCTTCTAGCTGAAAGCGTTTTTGAACTATTGTGTTCACAAAAAGATAGACTGATTGACGGGCAGACAAAATGCCAAAAATATGTCTCTTGAACTCAGGGAGATTTGAAACGTGGCGATTCGTTGAAATCTCAAGATCGATTTTTTTAATGATTATAATATTTCTTTTTCTTGAATAAATAAAAAGACAGGCCCTTCACTAAACTTCCACATCACATAAAACCTAGGATTTTTAAACAGATGAAGGTAGATTTAAGGCTTAGAAGGTAGTTTTAAGGCTACTAGATCTATACGTAGGACTAGTCTTAGATGGAATGCATCATGTTTTGATTCAGAAGTCCATATTTAGCCATCAAGCACCGCAACCATTACAGAAATCAATAATATGAATACATTTCTCTTATTAAGAACCATAAATTGCTGCCCTAAACTTGGTATCAGAATACTTGAAAGAACACGTACATATCGAAACGCCTCTAAAAAGTTCTAAATATTAATAATATTTTCTAAATATTATTTAGAAAATATTAAATTTTTAGATGAGTTATAATGTTGTTTTTCCTCCTAAAAGTTTTAATCAACAATTTCAAAAAGCAATTTTTTTTTCTGTATTCGAAAGTCGACAATAATTGTTTCAATCATCTTTTCAACTAACCGTTTTATTCCTTTACTCGTAAATTAAAGTCGCTAACATATACATATATATAAAAAAGATTCTTAACTTATTATTTCTGTCTCTCAACAACAATTTTTACTATCGCAATAATAACCAAACATTTTCGTTGCTATGGTAACAAGGAGCGAAAAATATCGAACCGAAACTAAATGCAATTAAGTAATTAATAATTATAAAAAAGAAATAAACAACAAAATAGTTAACAGTCTGCAGAACTATTTTATTAATTCTTAAACATTGCAACTTTATTTAAAATCGTTTCCTGTTTACATTCGAATTATTCGTCATCTTTGACATTAATAGAGAAATTCTGATTTAAATTGCAATACAGTTTCTTAGAATTTTTAATACAGTAGATTTTACTTGAATTATTAATAGGATAGCTTCCTACTTTAATAAATTAGTTTGGATATATGTAATTCTGATGCTGGTTAATATTATGAAAGTTAGATCTTAAAAAAAAATAGTCTCACTTAAGAGGAAAAAAAAAATTAAATCCACATATGCTTTTAACAGTTCTGGATTGTTGAATGAAAATTGCAACGTATCACTGAAGAAGTTTCCGTACGAAATGTTTTATCTTTCGCATTACAAGAACCAAAGCTGGATAGTAATATTTCATACGAGATGTGATCATTCGAGATCTTGCAAATGGCGTTATGGGATTTTATTTATTTATTTTACAAAGAAAGATTTTTTTTAACGTGAGCTAAAGATTTAATCTAAATCTAATATCAATTGAAAAAGTAAATAAGAAATAAATGTTTTCTGAATCTTAGAGAAAGTCTTCTAAACATACTAATTTAAGTTACTAAATTTTATAAGTAATGGCTAAAGAATGTCGCAGAAATCTATCAGATAGATATTGACTAGTTCTGTCTGGTCACATGATCTGTCTCTATTTAAATGCTTCCAATAGAAGTTAAAACCATGATTGTTTTTAAACAGTTTTGTATTTTTCTCATTCAGTTTTATATCATTTTGATTTATTTTGACATTTCAAATTTATAATGTAGAATTATGCAATTAATTTTTCAATCAATTCTTACTATACAGGTTGTATCAGTGAACCGTTTCAGAACTTCTAAGAGGGGTAGGGTACATTCTGACA
The DNA here is from genome assembly GCA_026543865.1 of Argiope aurantia. Classification (NCBI taxonomy): domain Eukaryota; kingdom Metazoa; phylum Arthropoda; class Arachnida; order Araneae; family Araneidae; genus Argiope; species Argiope aurantia. Next base: position 937,117 of record JAPMOR010013083.1, read on the forward strand.
ACTCGAAATTATATAGCAATGTGGGGTCGGAAATGCTTTCCTGAAGCGGTGTTGCACACAGAAGCACCATAAAAAAAGAGAACGTAAATGAGAAATCGTTTTAACAATACATGAAAAGAAGCAAAAGGTAGATGGATTAAAGTAAGTGTTCGAAGTTTCTTCCACGGGCTACAATGCACGCCTCACATCCCCGACGCATGGACATCCGAACATTCTGGAATACTCTAGGCATATCTCGAATCTCTCCGGCAGCTACTGCGATTCTTGCAACGAGCTCCTCAGCAGTGTCAACAGGGGTGTCATAAACTAGTGATTTCATATGACCCCAGAAATAAAAATCAAGACATGATACGTCGGGTCAACAGTGGACCGAACATGGGGGGCCCGTGCTTTGGCCTACCTTGTGCTTCTTTTCATGTATTATTAAAAGGATTTCTCATTTACGGTCTCTTTTCCTTATGGTGCTTCTGTGTGCAACACCGCTTCAGGAAAGCATTTCCAACCCCACATTGCTATATAATTTCGAGTTGTCAGAATGTACCCTACCCCTCTTAGAAGTTCTGAAACGGTTCACTGAAACACCCTGTATTTGAGTTTAAAAATTTTGTCTATTTGGAATTGAATCAGATTTTAAAAATATTTTCAAAACTTAATTTAACCTGTTAATTAAGTTTATGTTCTATAATATTAGTACAATTTGATAGTGAATATGAGAACAAAATTAAATTGATATATTCTATAATATTTAAAATAATAAAAAAACAATAATGATGAAAAATTAAAAAGAATGAAATAAAATTTCCACTTTTCAGAGCTCTAATAAGAATTCGTTATTCCGTTAAGAATTTCTATTAAATCAAGGAAAAGTCAATATTATATCCTAAATCAGTTTCAGAATAAATTTAATTGAATAAAGTTTCTAGAATTCAAATCGGATTAAATTCTGGAATAAATGATTGCAGTAATTTTGAAGTGTATACTTCCGTAGTGTATTGTGTATTATATTTATTATCAATTTTATTTTAAAAGCAATACCGTGCAATGCATAATCTTAATGGTTTTGTTACAAATTTTTGTCATACATCTGCAGTTCTGATATAAAGAATACATTCCAAATTTCTGTTGGTTTGGTTCCGTGTGATGTTGGCATATCGTTTTTATTCTTACAAACACATCCATTTTTTACTTCTTTTTTATTTTTTTATTTTATTTTTTTTACTTTAAAAAAATGTTTTTTTACGAGAAAGCAAACGATTTTTTGGCGATTGTAGATTATAGTAATTGTAAAAACTTTTTGGCACTTCGTACAAGAGAAATCAAAAAATATCAGCATTGATAATAAAACATTGGGTTAGATATTTTGCAGTAAGGTGAATTAAAATTCGCATTGATTTTAAAAGAAAGAAATAAAAATTCGTAAATATTAGATAAAAAATTACGTTTTAAATTGACCTTTTAAAAAATAATTGATTTTATGAAAAAAAAATTTTAATACATTTTTACATTTAAAAACGATCAAAATTAATAACTGTAAATAAATTTTGTAGAAGGTTTCAGTTAAACTTCTAAAAAACTATCTTTTCGGAAACAAGAAAAACAAGAAAAACAATCTATGTATAAGAAAAGAAATTTCTTATGATATCAAACATGTTTCGCAGAAAAAAATATCACAATGAATACGAATGTGTACTGATCATATAATAATAGGAGTTTAACGTCCGTAACATGATTGGACGTTCAGAACGATAACCTAAAAAGTATATTCCATTCTTGTTATTTTAAATATGCTGGTGGTCACGTTTTTCCCTTTAAGGTGAATAACTGAAATAATAATTTTCAAAGACCATTGACATCTCTCTTCGTGTGCAGACACTACTGTAAACATAGAAAGGGGCAGGTGCCCTCAAAACTCAAGGACAAGTATTTTCCATGTCGGGTTGATAGTACAACATGATAGACACGCTCTATAAAATTGAGCCCATTCGTTTCTGACTACTGTATATCTTCATTGTTGCGTTTTTAAGCTGCAGATTATAAATGACCCTTCCGAAGGTTAGAGACACTCATCGGAAATGTTGTGGGAATTGTTCGTTTTCGTTTTCACTTTGTCGGAAGCAACGTGTTGGTTTGGAATTCCAATTCTCGAACTCGGTCTTTCTTCTCCGCAAGAAAACCTAAGCGAATCCAATGAAATTATCTGATTGAAATTCAGGTAACTAATTTAATCTTATCTGTTTGATGATAAAGTTGTAATCGAATAAGTTATGCTAATTTATAAATTTTGGTTTGAAAAATAATGAATCTAAGATTAACTTTAAGAGATTAGGATTTCCTTTAACTTTAAAAGATTAGGATTTCCTTTCGAATTTTGTAAGGTAATTTTGAATTCATGATTTAGAAATTTGAACACTTTGGACTAAAGCTAAAAAAATATTGGTTTGAGCAATTTTGCCAATAGTAACAGTACCTAAAAAAATTAAATAGTTTGTTACCCTTTAATTTATTTGGTTATTAGTCGCCTTTGGAAACTAGTTTTTTTGTCTAGAATATTGGTCATTTTTTAGTTGTTAGACTACTAATATGGAATGCATTTTTTTATTTACTTTTCTATTTAATAAGAACGAAAAATGTGTATTTAATGGAATCAATCTGCTACAAATTATTGTGTGTGAAAATTAAAAAGTGTACTCTATGAAATAAAAAAAGTGAAAATGAAAATCCTTCTCGGAGCAAAAATTAAAAAAAAAGTATTTTATTGTTGTGTTCGTGCTTCAATAAAAATAAAATGCAGACAAACTTACTATAAAACTAAATCTTATTACATTATAGATGATATTATCAAATTTACATAAACTTATTTTCATTCAAAATTCTAGCATCGTTTTTTAACAACAAATTAAAAGTTCCAAAAATATCACTGTTGCCAATCTGAATTTCACAGCTATTTACAAAATAAAATTTATAATTATTAAAATAATTGTTAGCTACTTTTAAATAAAATATTTACGATTTATGTGGCAACATTTACTCCCCTACCAGTAACGAATGTTACGTTAGAAAGTAGGAAGTAAATATTATTGTAGTAGTATAAAGTAGGAAATAAGTCAAAATTTAAATTTTGAATCTCAATGGCATCTTAATGATTCTACCAGTTCGAGATTGTCTTAAGGCTGGTTTAAAATCAGGTTGAGACACAGTTTCCTTGGTTTGAATCTTAGCTGGTTGTGGCGCAGGCGTAATCCTCACACAAGTTGGATTCTAGCATTGTTTTTAAACAACAAATTAAAGTTCCAAAAATATCACTGTTGCCAATCTGCATTTCACAACTATTTACAAAATAAAATTTATAATTATTAAAATAATCGTTAGCTACTTTTAAATAAAATATTTACGATTTATGTTGCAACATTATCTTCAATTTTAATAACGGCTAATCCACGTAGTTGAATGATTTGAATTATGAAATAAGTTTGAATTTCAACATAACAATCCAAATATTGTCATGGACTGCACCAAATTAAAGAATTATTTAAATTAGAAAAAGAAATTGTGCGAAAATAAAATTGGTATAATTGAAAAGGCGATTTATTCTTAGTTTTAACACTAAACCTACCGGCATTTCACCGATACATTGGAATTGCCATTGGAAGCGGGTCAAATGACCCGCTCGTGGTAGCTTTAGTGTTAAGATAATGTAAGAAACACCTTTGTGAGAATCTACTTTCGAACGAAATAGATGGAAAAACACTGAAAATGGAAAATGTTAATTAATTCATATTTTTCTTAATTTTCGAATTTTAGAAATTAGCAGCGATATACCTACAATTTCGAAAAACACATGTGCCAAATTTCAATTTGATAGGGCAGAATTTTATAAAAGATATAAATTATCGATTTTTATAAAAGACATATAAGCAAGCATTTCATTTCATTCATTTCTAACTTTATTTTCCTATTTTTTATTTATATACTTATTTCTATTTATTTATATATATTTTAAAAATAATTTATGATTTAAAAATTCCATCTCTGCAGACGAATGTTAAGGGAAGAGATTCTTTTTTAATATTGTATATTAATTTTCAATCACAATGAAGAAACTGCAATAATTTACACTAAGCCTAAATAATATTGTATGCATCAATTTTATGCTATGATATCATATGAGAAATTCAATAAATAGTTTTTTTTAATTTATATGTTTTATAATCTATGATTTATACAATCCAAATAAGCAGGTTAAATTCATCTTCAAAAGAGAAATGATTCACTACGAATTCAGTAATTGTAGTATGATGGAACTTATCGTTTGGTAGCATTTGAAAAATTTAATCAGTATTAAATTTATTTTGTTTGATGGAAAATGTAGTAATCTTTTTCAGGGTTAAATTTGGAATAATATTTTTAGTGCATACCGAAAAAAAACGCCATAGCAATAATTATGTTGCAAAATCTGTCCTACCTGTTTTGAAAAATAAAGATAATTTTGAACAATTTTTGAAAAGCAACAAGCAGAAGGCAATACAGAGATGCGATATGAACATAAAAAATGCAGAGTTTTAAGCCAAAAATATAGCATTTATTATTTTTTTCATGAATATTTAAACAAAAGTTTTCTTACTGCATGCAATGTTAGATTTTCTTGTATTGAATTCTTTCACTCAAAATGGAAAACACGAGGTGACGAGATTTTCTGTTTCACATTCTCGAATTTTGACATTGCAACACATTTGACATTACTCCCAAATTTTGACATCATATCATTTCAGAAATTCTCAGCTGCCATCTCAATTTTATAAATAAACAGTTTATAGAAAAATATCAATTGGGTAATTTTTAAAAAATAAAAATATTAATTTTAGTTAAAAATAAGGTTCAAATTAATTCACGTTCCAATTTTTCCTATGCATTTAATATGACATAACAGCATGAAAATTCTGAATTTTTTACTCTTTGTCCAAGCATTTATATAATTTTGAATTAAATGTCGTTGATTATCCATTTTTTACATCTTCAAAAGTTTATTTGTATTAAAAATTTAACTGAAAATGAATTCCTATCCCAATTATTTTAATATATTTAAAATAACTTCATGTTCCTTATTAAAACGTAAAGTCTCGATTTTTAGCTGTTTGCTCGGGGTTATAAAAGTGTCCTGAATTTGAATTAATTTCATCCTACTATCCCTTTTTCAATTCCTACTATTAGCTCACTCTCTCTATATATATATCTTGTTCAAATTTTCAATCGTTAATAAAATACTTTTTATTCATCCACTCAAGTTCAAATGCATTTTTTTAAACTTGTAGTGGATGACACGATGTTAATACAGTTTTTTCAAATACTAATTAATTAATTAAATTTGTCCAGTAATTTCTATTTGGTCACCAAAGTCGCCAAATCCGTCGCCAAGCTCTATTTTGTCACTAAATATTGTAATTTTGTCATATGTATATACATATTTTTATTAATTGTAATCATTTAATAAAAAGTAACTAAAATATAAAAAAAATTGTTGAAAAAAGTAGGAATTGACTTAAATTTTTTTATATATATATTACTTGTTACAATACCGTAAATAGTCAATGTTAATGAAACCTAATATAAATACAGACTGAAAGTTTGCAATGTTTTCCTGCAATGCAACTTTTTCAATACATTTAAGGTGACCACATTTCATTTGGTAAATTCTCAATTTTCTGCATCTTGTCAGCGATTGAAAAAGTATCAAGAATTTGTTGTCTCTGATTGTACCAAATGTTTTCGTATCACGGGTAGCTTATGCTAAAAAGAATTATCTGAAGTGAGATTTATAAGAAACTAGTTTATGAAAAGTTGAACTTCCAAATTGTAAATATACATTAAACTGAATCATCCTATTTTGACTTATCTGAGACAATCAATATAAAGAAAAGTATAAAAAGTTTTATTTTATGTACATTAATATCGTAAGATTCTTTAGTTGTTCTGATCTTTATATGTTTTAATATATTACGACGAATTAATTAATCTCTTTTAATAAATATTAATATCGAATGATTCTTTAGTCGAATCCCGTTTTATTCATTTTGATGTTTCACATTTTATTAAAATCAGAATGAAAGGTTTCTGCATGTATTGTCTACATTCATTTAGAAATACATCATCTTTTTTTAATACAAATTACTCTATAACTTAAAAACAGTTGTCAAAACAAAAGAACAAAAAATTATTCCAATTGAATTACTCATTGAATTTAACCACTTTTTTCTATTTCATATATTTCATATAATTCATATATTTCATATAATTCATTTTCTATTTCATATTTCTTAACCATTCTAGAAAGATACTGTAAAATGAAATACTGACAATCTCCAGTCTCAAAAACTAGACTATTTTCTCCAATTTTATTTCCCAATTAATTTTCCCAGTTTGCCGAGATTACTTCCCAATTAAAATACTCTCTGTTTTCAGTGCATGTATAATTAAAAATAATTCTTTCGTTAAGGTGATAAAATATAGCTCACCAAAACTGGTCGATGTACCTGAATTAATATTATTGATAAAATAGGTGGATAGGTAAAGGTTGAAGGCGGATAGTTTATTTTTAGTAAAATTAGAACATTTTTCGGGGATCGTTATCCTATACTACAGTGTCTCACAAAAGTGATGGGATACTTGTGCTTTACAAAAGGAAACTGTAATAAAATAAATTTAAAAAAACATATACAAAAACATGTTCTAAACAATTGTATTTTTATTAAATTAATATTTTAATATTTTGACAAAATGTATGTTATGTAATAATTGTTACTAACTTTAAATATGAAACACACCCAAAAAATTTTGTACATGTTTAATTTATTTATTATATTACAGTTTCCTTTTGTAAAGTACAAATGTCCCATCACTTTTGTGAGACACTGTATATTAAAATTCCATTCTCTTAATTAATTTAAAAATTCTTTTTTATTGAATTATTTTAATTGTTTCACAAAATAAAGAATGTCCAATTTTAAAATATGAGCACTTTTGTATATCAAAGTCATGAGAAATATGATGTTATAAACTATTTTGTGGAAACTTCGGTAGAGAAATGCCGGACATCATTTCGACATTTAAAGCAACAAATTCTTTTTGAAACTCACATATAGACGGAAATACTCTTCAAACAAATCTTGCGGTGTTTTAAAATTGAATGAATAATTCTTCCAAAGTTTATAATTTAAATAACAATTCATGATTGTTTTAAGAAAAATTTAGATCAGTCTTTTCATTATAATTATGTCCACCAATTTCTTTCTTTTTTGCTTTTTTTTATCATGTGAGAGCATGATGTTGTTTTGGTTTGAGATTTTTGAACCCACAAAATGCACTGGTAGAAAATTGGCGATTTGTCGCTTTTGAGGCATCAATTTTTCGCTTTTAGAGTTATTAGAAAATGATAAGACATTAGAAAATGATAAAGTTAGCTCAAACAATATTGAGATGGGGAGGGGGGGAACATCTCTTTTTTAAATATCGACACATGCATAATCTGATAGTCACATGATTGTTTTAAACCGGTTAAAACGGTTTTTTTTTACCACGAAAAACAATTCTGGCCTCGAGAAAAAAATTTGTGAGATTGATAAAAGCCATCACTTTTCTAAATATTGATTATTGTGAAATATGAGTCATAAGAGAAAATGATGATGTTTTTTCTGTCAGAGTGATAGCAAATGACTTAAAAAATAATGTTCTCTCATGATAGTTTGAAATTTGCGATAACAGGTTTAATCTTTTTTTATTTGACTTGATACGTATTAGTAAAGATAGAATTTAACAATCGAGTTTTAAATCCCGTTCTCACAAATAGCACACGCTACTGCACAACGTTGTAAAATTCGGAAATAAAATTATTATAAATTTTTTAAAACTTGTTTTTATTCGTTGGTCTGTGATTTGTGGTTGTTTTCATGGAAATGCCGCAGCCGGCCAAAAGATCCGGACGAACTTGATCGGTGGTCAATTAATTATTTTTGACCTTGTTATCGGGCAGCGGAACTTTGACCTTTATCTATCGGAAGCAGTTTCCGTTCTCTTCCGATTTAGCTAAATGTAAAAACTACTAAAGCGCAAAGGAAATACGCATATCATTTATAATCGCAACTTTTGGGCCATATTTCAGCACTTTTTTTTATTAGTTTTTAAATCGACTATCTAAACTGATCAATTAATCGTATCGATATCGGCGTATGAATTATCCACTCTGCTATTGATAAAGGAAAATCTGTTTGTGTATTTTAGTGCTGTATTTGAAATATCGTTTAATCTAGAGTTCGGCAGTGAAGGGCGGGAATTTGCCCCTTGGGCTAATTGTTTTTCTGAAAATTAATTAAAAATTAAGCAAGATTTTTACGTTTTTGCGTGACAATTCTCGAAATCACTATCGCAAAAATTGATTTTAATAACGTTTTAAATTAAAAATTTCTTATTTTAATTTAATTGTCTTGCAAACTTTTCGTGATTATTTTGGATGCTTTTTGAAAGATGATTTTTTGCATAATTATCAGCAAAAGATTTCATTGTTGCAAAGAAATTAAAAGCTTGTTTATTGCTTTATTAAGTACCCGCCGCCTATGATGACCAGTTGGTTCGTCGGGATTAAATGTCAATAAATTTCTATTAAATATTTTGTATAACTAGTCTTAAGGTCTTCCTCTGCAAAATGCTTTTGAAACTGTAAATTTTCATCAGCATATAACTCATATTATTTTAAAAGCTTTGCACCATTGTATTCATTGTGCGTTGTATTTTCTACTTTCATTTCTATAGCTCTATGTATCTAATTATATCTCAGGAAAGAGCAGTCGGGGTTAAAATTGGGCATATCTTAA
>JAPMOR010013083.1:952403-984376 GCA_026543865.1 Argiope aurantia
TATAATAAAGCTCAATGTGTGTGCGTGTGTGTGTTGGTGCTCTACAGGCCAGACCATTCAACCTACAGCTACCAAATTTGGCACGTGTATACCTTGGAGGTTGGGAATGTGCACCTGGGGGTTATTTTTTCGAATTTTTAATTAGAATTTTATTTATTTAAAAATTAAGCGAAATTTTAACGTGTTTCTGCTATAACTTCCGAAAATATTACCGCACAAAAAAGATTTTTACATGAAGTTAAAGATAAAAAATTTATCTTTTAAATGATACTACTGTTTTAATCTTAAAATTAAATTTCTATTTTTAAAGAATTTTTAAATAAATATTTTAACTATGTTTTTCGATAATTTTTTTTGTAAAAAATAAAAATTGAAATTAAGCACGTTTCAGATTCATGGGAAAAAATCAGCTTTTTTCAAAGTGTTGTCATCACATTGATTAAAGCTCCTATTAAAAATAAATTAAATCTTTTTGGAAATAAAATTTGCAAAAATATAATTTTCGGCACGTGTTTGTAGGAAATGAAACAAATATGAAATATTATTTTTTCTAAAAAATAAATTCAAGAAAAATTATTTTATGATCTATGAAGATATAAACAAACTTATGGCATTTATTGATAGAATAACTCATATATTTTCCTTTTCAGGTTTGAATATTTTTACTTTTGTAAATATCGTCTGCGCGTGTGGTTAATTTCAGATAATTTCATTTTCCAGTCTAAATATCTGTACTTTTTCTAAATATCGTCTGCTTATTAATTGCATTTTTCTCTCTTTTGTTTTTGGCAACTATTGAAATGTTATGTTTACTTTTGATGTGTTTGTTCTATGTAGCACTTTTGTATGTGATGTTTTATTCGAGCGGATATTAAGGAGAATGCATACACCACAAGAGAAAGCACAGATTTTATGGTGGTCATAGAGTTAATTTCCAATCAACTAAAACACTGACTTTTAAGAGTTAATTTCCAATCACTTAAACTGACTGATTTATGAAAATTTGAATATCACTATTAAATAAAAAAAGGATAATTTTAGATTTTCCATCGATCGCTTCAAAGAAAATACGTCAATCAGCGCGCAGGTTTCTCAAGATTAATTGGCCTTTAGATTAATTGGCCTCAAGATTAATTGGATTAGTATTTACATATACCATTAATCTCAGTGTCTCTAGCGGGATTCGAACCCAGCTCTCTTCATCACAAGACCAGTGCCATGACCTTTCGGCCATGGAGATTCGACTGTCTTTCTTCAATGCGGCAATATGATACCTTACTGCATTAAATTTAGACTTCATAATTTTTGAAATATATTTATAGGCAGGAACAAAATATTATTATTGATTTCATTTCAATCCTTTTGAAAGCAAAACTAAAAACTGAATTTTATGCTGAATCTCAGAAATTTTTGTTGAATTATTGTTTGAAGATAAAACATAAATTATGGTTAACATAATACTTAAATACCGAGCGATTCTGTTTGCAATACTGACATTCAATAATAATAATAATTAATAAATAACAATAAAGATGATAAATAAAATAAAATGCTTGGTTTTATTAAAAAAATATCTTAATATTAATTGCAATTTCATCATTTACATTTTAAATTAAAGTTGAAGTTTTGCCAGAAATGACAACAAATTAGCAAAATATATATAGTAAATTGAACGAAATGATCTAAACAGTATAAGTTTGGTATGACTATCAAAATTTGAAGATTAAAAATGTTTTGTTTGAGAATCCTTTAAGAGACCAGTTACTTAAAATATTTAATTGAAAATTGTAGCGATCGGTAATATTGGCGAACCGGCTGGTCGCCAAAGGCGGCTAGTATATAATATTTTTAAACTTTCATTTTCAATTTTTCTAGCTGGCAAACAAAGTTTTGGAGCAAAGTTTGGATTTTGAGATGAAATAGCAGCTATGATGTCATAGTTCTACGTCAACCTTCTAAAAACACATCTGCTGTCAAAGAAGCATACATAATAAATAATAAAGCAATACTGGTAAAAGCAGGTCAACCTTTTAAAAACGCATCTGCTTTCAACGAAGCATACATAATAATAATGCAATGCTAGTAAAAGCAGGTAAGAAAATATATGCGATTGAAAGATGATGAAAATTGCCATTTATGCTTTATTTATTGCCTACGGGATTTCGAGTTTCATAATCCCTTAACCAAAACAACATCATGTTCTCACACGATAATAATAATACAGCGAAAATCTCCATTATATATTGAAAGACTTCAGAAGCTAAAAATATTTTTTTGACAAAATAAGTTTGTGAATTGTGCATTTGACGATCTATTTCCATAAATTATACCTACAAATTTATTCCATCTTTTTCTATGAATTTATGCATCTGAACCAACTTACGCATTTGTTTACCACCCTATCAGCATGATGAACAGGAAACTGTTGTTTCGGCGTGGTATAGTGTCCGTCCTATTGTTCTACTGAACTTCACCCATTGTCCATCTACATAGAGACCTATAAAAAGCTTCCCTTGCCCGCTGACAGGAAGGGCGATCTCCAACTAATAAGTGGACCAATGCCTGGTCGCGCCTCGATGCCTGTCTGTCGCGAATGTATTAAATCCTCTTTGTCGGACACTTGGGCTGTAATTGAAATCCCTCTTTGTTGTTGAAATTGGTCTCTTCTGAAATAGAACCTAGTAAAATTGTTTCTGTACATAATGTACCCTTTCTCAATGAAAGCCAATGTTATTTTATGAGTGGATACTGAATAGATATGTTTCAAATACTAATAAAGAAGAATGTGCCTAAGGATGTGTGTGTGTGTGTGTGTGTTGGTGCTCTAAACGTGAGATCACATGAGCTAGAGTTAATTAAATGTGACACATATATTCTTTGGAGAATCAAAATATGCATCTCACAGCGACTTTTAATTAAATAAACATTAGATGAATTCTTGACGTTTTTTCACAAAGGTGTATTAATATTCAAATCTCAGACCGAAGCATTAAATTAGAATAGAACTTCAATAAATTTTTTTAATGAAAGCAATTTGAAAATAAATTAACAAAATAAAATTTTCATTGTCATCTTTTAATTTAAAATAGTTAAATTATACTCTGAAAATATTTGAAAAGATACCAAACATAAAATAAAGAAATTAGGTTTACAGAATATTGATTTATTAATTCAAAGTAGAGAAGATAATGTTTCGGGGGGAAAAAATGAAAATTTGTTTGTGAAGTAACAATATGGAATGATCAAAGTAACAAGTATGGAATTTTTTAAAAAGTAAAAAAGGCAGAGAAAGTATATTTTAAGATTATTAATTGAAAAAGAAAAAGAAAACATTAGAAAATTTTCCATGATTTCTCGGAAATACACCAAATTTTATCTTTCTCAAGATGTCTTTGTACGAGTCGTTCGAATAGAGCACTAAGCAGGCAGACAGAAAGCAGCAAAGAGATATTCTGAACTTATATAATTTTTGAAATGAATTTCAAAGAAAAAATTATACAAATACACGCACGCACGTACACACACACACAATTAAAAATATCCAAATAAAACTAACCCTGTAATGCCAGGTTTTGTTTGCTTTTTTTTTGACTAAATATAGATTTTATATCATTTCATTTCTAAGTGCTAATGACTTTAAAAAAGAGATCTGATTTCTCTGTTGATAAATTTTTAATGCATGATAAAAGGGATGTATTGAAATTCATTCTCATACATCAATGCATTGAAATAAATGAATTGAGAATAGACATTACTTAATTCGTTTGGCCAGAAATAAATTCATATGACCAAAATTGAAATATGCATTTTGCCAACGAATAATTAATAGAAACATAATTTGTGAAAAATCCTTTAGGGTCAAGTCTCCCTAGTTTTGCATAGTGTGAAAATGAGATAGTAAGTATTTGGAAATGTGATATATGAAAGACACCAATCATGTTATTTCCTACATGCGTAATAGATGTGTCAATGCTTATTTCTTATTTTATAATTCAGTAATTCCTAAAGCAAAATTATTTTTCAGGCTCGAAAACGCTGAATGGGAACCAATGGAAAAGAAATGCACCTGGCTGTTATTTTAAGGTGTCTCTTCGCTGCGGTCGTAGTCTCACTACTGGTGAGTAAATACTTCATTTTGGGAATTTCTAGGTCTCAAATTCAAAATTCTAAATGTAACAGAAAATTTACTTTTACCTATCTTTCCAAGAACTTTTATATCTAACGAACTGAAGTATTCCAACATGAATTAGTTCATAAAAACAACCAAATCATAAATTGAAGATTCTCTTTTTTTTTTACTTTTTTTATTCTCTAGACGAGGACACAGGCACAGACAATTGTTTATAAAGATTACTTAGATATTTCAAGCTCACGAATTCTAATATACAAGGTTATAATCAAATTTTCCTATAAACAGCATCCTACAACACAAACGGGTGAACGATTTCAACGAAATTTGATATAAAGACTATACATGAGATGCGTTCACGGAATTTCGAAAAAAAAAAAAAACCCTCCAAAATTTCCACCAGAGGGCACCTTTTCCAAAAAACAACAACAACCCATTGAATTTAACACAGTAATGGGATACATAAATCATATTAACAATCCAGATCAAGAATCACGAGTAATAAAAGGAAAAACCGGGAAACGCTGGAAGCTCCATAACGCTTCATGTGAGAAGCATCACAACTGATCAACTAAGATCTGCTATTGAACACATTGCTCATCGACTTGAAATTTCGCAGGTGAATGAGGGTGGTCACATGGTGCACCTTTCCCTACATCATCCTGGACACGATTAACAATTGCTCCTCTTGTGCCATTTCGTCCTAATCTGTTCTTGTTTCTGCAAACTGAACTGTTTTTCACACACGGCGTACTATTATTTTTTCCTTTCCTTTACTGAATGTAATTCGATGACAAGGTGATCAGAAACTAGTCAACAAATGATAATATTGTTTCTTTATTCCATTTAGGTGGTTTATTGTATTAAAATTAATGCTTTTGCGGAAATTGCACTCCCTGGTGAACATTTTGGAACTAATTATTTTCCCCTTTATTCCGTGAGCGCACCTCGTGTATAGTCTATATACCAAATTTCACTGCAATCCGTTCATCCATTTGCGTTATAGGATGCTGTTTATAGGGGAAGATTGATTATAACTACCCTGTATGTCATACAGCCATCTTCCGTTCCGTTTTTACACACACTATCAAAACTTAAATTGACTTTCTCTTCCTGTGGGATCATGTTTTTTTTCCTGATGTCACCTTTCCACGCTTGCGCATAAAGGTTACAATGTTACATCATATTATGGTTTAGGCAGGAATTCCAACACTTGGCGTTGCTTCTATCGTAGATAACTTTTTGGAATTACATTTCTCTTTTTAGAATTATTTTCTTTTTAAAATATTGCGTATTTTTATTAAAGCTACTGAAACAAAATCAATTTATGTAAATTTTTTTATGTTCCAGATTTGTCCTATGGTAGTTAAAACAGCTCTAAATTATGGTAAGAAGCATGCCTTTAATCCTTGTTATATGGAATCCCCCTAAAAAATCAGCAAAGCGTTTTCAGAAAGAATTTTTGATATGAACTGTTTCTTGTTTTTCAGCCTACAATAACTACACCCTGGGCCCATGCAACTTCACAGACAAGGACGGTTTCTCATCGCCCTGTTCCTTCGACTTGCACCACCCTCAGCACAACTTCAATATGTTCAATTGGGATTTGGGGTGTGGAGAGGGAGCATTTTGGATGGGAGGACCACCTGTTGATAATAATGGCTCAGCAAAAGGTATGTAATAACATAAATTAATAGATAACATAGGATAAAACATGCAAATATTAAGAGGAATTGCATCACTTGAAGGTGGCATTGCAGATTTTCCCCATTTATTCTGAACTCTACAGTTCTATTAAAATTCTATTCTCGTTTGAGTTTAATTCTATTTAAATACACTATAAAAATGATAAACATTACTATTTTTATTTAATATCTGGAGATACACGGTGACACAAGAAAACAGGAACTTTTTAACAATCCAATAAAAGCAAAATTGATGAAAGTAAAACTTATTCGGTAAAAACAAAGTAAACGTAAACAGCATACATAGTAATTGAAACCTTAAAATTTGCCATTTAAGAAACGTTAATGGAATTTATCATATTTTAAAAATTACGTCCTTTAGATGTCGTCCTTCTGTACGAAGGCATTCTTGAAATCTGCCGTTGAGATTCCTCATAGACCGCTGCAATATCTCAGTTGGAATACTATGAATTTCATCCTGAATTCTCTGTTTTAACTCATCCAGAGTTCTTGATCGAGTCGTGCACACTTTATTCTTGAGATAGCCCCACAAGAAAAAATCATAAACTGACGAATCTGACGATCTAAGGGTCCAGGGAACATTACCGAATCTTGAGATCACACGGTTACCGAATAATTCTCGCAAAGTTTCCATTGCTTGCCCTGCAGTATGTGCTCCACCAGGTTTCTTGAACGTGTGGAAAGTCAAATGTAACGAAAGATTGTAATCTCTCTACGTAAGTATCCACATTAACAGTTACTGTGATTCCTTATTCATTTTCAAAAAAATAAGGCCCAATGATTCTATGTAAGGAAACAGCACACCATTCTGTCCCTTACTAGCAATCGTAAAGATTATAGTTGCAGTGACATGGAGAGGTGCTATGTCCCTTACTGGTGAGTAAAGGGCGCTCCTGAACTTCATTAGGATTTGTGTTTACCCATTAACGGTAATTCTGCTTATTCACATAACTTGCAAGGGACGGGATACCCTGGTTGGTAGAGCGTTGGATTCGCGTCCCTTTGGTTGCGAGCTCGAACCCCACCGGCCAAAGATTCCCCGCGTGCTTGGTGACTGACGCGCGTATAAGTCTGTCTTGGTCACTAAGTCCTCCATATCGAGAGTAATACCACTGGGGGTACTGGATCAGAGGTGATCGTTCTCTGATTCAGGTCTAAATTACTATCTGTGGATGAGTGAATGAAATGCGTGAATGAAGTCTGTCCCGTAAAAAGGGTTCTGATGCGTGAATAGCTAAGTCGTACTCTTGGCACTACATGGTGCTACTATAAAAGCAAGAGATGCTCCCCTTCCGTCTTAAAAATTGCTGTCTCCGTAACAGCAGGCTTGTCCATGGCAAGTGCCATAAAAAACAATAACATAACCTATGAGATGACAATGGGCCTCATCTGACATCCACAATTTGCTTAGAAATTCATCGTCTTTGTTTATGTTAGTTATCATTTATTGACCAAATTCTAAACACAACTAGTAATCGTTTTCCTTCAGTTGTTGCCCTATCTGCAGCCTGTATGGATGATATTTAAAATCTAAATGAAGAATTCTGCGAACACTCTCCCGGGACATTTCAACTGTAGCTACTTACTTAAGAATTGAACGCCGTGGGCTCCGTAGGACAGAATTGCGCTCAACTTCAATGTTTTGTGGAGTGCTAGCACTTCTTGGTCGTTCTGTTGGTTTCTTTGTTAGGGCAGATCCAGTCTCTTCAAAATAGTTAATCCAGCATTTTATCGCGTTTTTGATGGGACGGCACCATAACATCCTAAGTTGTAAAAATCGTCGGCACTCTCTCTGAGCAGCTTCCAACCTGTCACTGTTTTTACAAAACATTTATATGGCGAATGCACGCAGTTGTCCGTCCCACTGATCCATGGTTACTAAAATGACAAAGTGTTTACTTGCTCAAGATCAATATCTCACAGTGCTGCCACCGGCTCATGGCTGCCACTACGCATTTCAAAAATTCCTAATTTTTTTGTATCACCTTGTATAATAAAATAATATCTTCTATATTAGGATCATAATAAAGACTGCTTACCTAGAAGTGCTAGTGCTCTTAATAACTTTAGGCATAACCTCAATTAAATAGATTATAATTAGTCCAAAATTCAAAGCATTCTCAACATATTTGCAATTTTATATTGAGTAATTGGTTTCAGCAAGCGTCATTTTTCATTTTCATTTCTGTGATGGGATTTTTGTTGCAACAAGCAAAATTTTTTTTTATCATGATTAGATTGGATAAATCTTGGATTTTCTTTCAGTATTTCTCAAGATAAGAGCAATTCAATATGAAGGTGAACCAAATTGTTTTGTAAAGTAATTGTAAACGAGAATTTAAAATTTTGTAATTCAGCATTAGAAGTTTTAAAATCTAAAACAAAACCGTACAAAACATTTAATAACTATTGAAATGTACTGAAAGAACTAAAATTATTCTATTACTATGAAATTAAAAACGAGCTAGACTGGTTTCTCTAACACTTCGATATGAAGGTGAACAAAATTGTTTTGTAAAGTAATTGAAGACGAAAATTTCAAATTTCATAATTCAGCATTAGAAGCTTTTAAATCTAAAAACAACAACAAAAGCCTCCGTTAACTGTTGAAATGTACTGGAAGAACTAAAATTATTCTTTTAGTATAAAATTAAAAACAAGCGTGAAGGGTTTCCCTAAAACTTTCCCGCATACTTTCTAATTAGGGTGTTTTCCCAGAGAACGTCTTGCAAGCAATTGGTGTACATAGTTACGAAATATTAACTTTTGGCATGAATTCAGAATTTTTACTGAATTTATGGTGTTATTCTTTGTGAGTTATTTGACGATTAATCCCTTTCGTGCGTTTAATAGCAACCGAATCGTTAATAGTATAGATTTTATGTTTTAGACGCGGCTTTACCAACCGATTTAAACAAAAAAATTGACACAAAATCACACTCGTATTCACAAAATCCCATTTTATATTTAATATACTTAAGTCATCCAGTTTTTTGAGTTATTATGTTTACATGTTTATGATAAAACAGACCGCCAAAGTGTGGTTGGATTTGGCTCAAAATTTGACATGTGTCTACAGTATAGATGTGAAATATCTGTATTGAATTTTATCTATCTAGCTGTCTTTGGTTTGTAGTTATTGTGTTAATTTATATTCCGGACAGCCGGAGAGACATTCTTCCTCTAAACGGAGTTTGGTCAAAGTTTGATAGAGTTCTACAAACTTATATAAAGACCATAAACCAACTTTCATCCATATAGCTCAAAGCGTTTTTGAGTTATTTTTATAGCAGACTGACAAACAAGCATCGGGAAGGTCTGAAACGTGGAGGATTGCATTACTTTCTTTATACTGTACATATGAAATAATATAAATTACGCAGATTCCATTCATTTCGTAACACTCACACTTTCTTCATAGATATTTTCAGATAAGACAGGAAAGTTATATTTATGCAAGTAATGCGTCAATGAAAAATATGCATTTGAACCAATTCCATTAATCGGCGTCCTGGCCTAAGGATAGCGCGTCTTCTCTGTGAACTGGGAGTCACCCTTTTAAGTCCTGGAGCGGGCATAGTTATTCTCTACCCTGTGCTCTATCTGTGAGGAGTGTGAAAGACCCGCCCTCTGTAAAAAGATGTTGTACAAACGAGTGTATGAGTGTCATCTTCATATGAGCTAAACTCAGACTTCTGCCCTTGGGTACTCAGGGGCCCTTACCCTCTGAAGCAACCGCATTTAATATAATGACTTCAATTTTATAAGTAACATTTGTAATATACTACTACTTAATAAACGTTAATATAAAGGCTATAACATTTATAGAAATGAATCTCTCACTTTTACTTGATTTGAATTGGAGTTCAATCCAAGGGGGATAAGCAACAACAACTAATCCCATTAAGTTGAAATTGGAAAGCAGGTTTAAATAATAACAAATTTTCTGACGCTCAATTTTGGTAATTTTATAAGAAAGTTTTCTAATATTTCTGTCAGATTTGAGCTACCTAATATTTTTTCTGATTTCAAGCTATATCTTTTCTTAAAGGGGGTTATGCCTTCATGGACCTCTCTCGAATGTCGAGCGATGAGACCGGCCTCATCCATAGGGCTTGGCTTCCTACTCACCCCCTCAACGCCACTTCTCCAAAGGGTAAGTGCTTGCACTTCAGCTACAGCATCGATGGCCTGTCGGTGGGTGGCCTCAGGGTCTTGGTCAATGCCACTGATGTCACTTACACCATTTGGGAAACAAAAGACTCCACAGACGGTGATTGGATGAGTGGAAAAGTGTCATTCACCTGTGAAACGCCTTTCAGAGTGAGTGTTCAGATATTCTTTAATTTTGCACCATTATAGTGTTTTTTCTATAATCTATTGATGGTCTTGGGATTTAACCCCTTCAGGACCAGCGCGTGGAGAATGAATCACTCTCACAGGACTGAACGCTCCGAAGTGGAGTGTCACCACGGGCCCGCTCAGTGTTCGCAGTTAAACCTAATTTTGCGAAAAAATTCATATAGAATCTTCATTTTAATATAATGACTTCAATTTTATAAGTAACTTTTGTAATATACTACTACTTAATAAGCGTTAATATAAAGGCTATAACATTTATAGAAATGAATGAAATTATGAAAACACTCAACGTTTAACTATACCCACGGAAACAAACATTATTCACATGAAAACAAAGTTATAAATATAAAAATTCTAAAATTCTATAATATTTCACTCTCATCACCAGCAAAGTCATCTGAACGCACTTTCCCATATTCTCCTAACCAAAAAAAAATTAAAGCAGTCAACAAGAATGCCTGAGTCTTTTTAGATCACACAGGCACTTTTAAAGAGTCGTTTGTTTATACCAATAAATATATCAAATCTAGAAATGCCGAACAGAAACCAATGCTTCCTCGTATATGAAGGTCAAATGCCATATAATTACACTGCTAAGTGTTTCACTCTTTTCGTAATGGGAAGGCAAAATAGAACTGATCAAACGTATACAAAATACAATGTAGCGATCCCGAAACTGCAACCGACAAATCTATTCCTCAAACATAAACCAATAAGCATTCCATCCTTTCTCCCACTCAGTCAAAATATAAGCAGAAACCCGAAGCAAAATAAATAATGGCCCTTTAAATACACAATCCTCTCGAAAGAGCTGAATGCGTACATGTTTAAATACCCCAGAACAAGTAAAAAATAATTAAAAAAAAGCTCAGAACCGGCAGCGTATAGTTAGGGTCAACACTCTGTGAGATATACTTCAAAATTATAAAGGACTTCAATCGCCATCTATTGCCATTTGAAAACTTAAATAAAACCTTCCAAATTGAAATCACGAATACGCGATCGCGTGCTCCTGGAGTGGGAAAGGCTCATCACATATACGATACCATGAGCCGTGAAGGGGGGATTGAGTGATCACGTGTACGTGATCCGGGTCCTCAACAGGTTAAAATATGGTGATGACGACAGGGTGTAATATTCGAAAATATAATATAATTTAGATAGATGAAGCATTCCTCAAAACAAATATTTTTTTGAAGTGATAGCTTATCTGAAGGAAATATTATTTAATATTTTCTTTCGATAATCTATAGCCCATCTCCGATGAAACGTCCTGGAAAATATAATCACCATTACAGTTCACTGTAAGAAATGATGGTGTACAATTGTGAGTTTTCTTTATCAGTAGAAAGCTTGAACCTATAGCATCTCATCAGTTTCCAGTTACATTTGGCAGCACAAGCAGCAAGAAAGGTTAAGGTTGATTAAATTTGCTTAAACAATTTTTTTTATTCCAAACGATTTAGTCATCAACCAAAAACTGGTTTGTTTTCAATATGAGCAGCGACCCTAAAAAGGATCGCGAAATTTTTACAAATCCGAAATAAGATCCTTTGATATTTGTACTTAAAAAGTGTACCGAAAATAATCCTTAAAAAGTGAACCTTATACCTTAAAAAGTGTAATAATAATAATACACATCATTTTAGATGTTTCATTAATTTAACCCTTTCTATTCGTCAAGAACTGTTCGTCATTTAACTATTTGCTGCCATTTTCCTTTAGAATTGCAATTTTGAAAAAAAAATGGGTTAATGAAATATTCTAATGCTTGAAAGAGGGCTTGTTCAGATATTAAGTTCATGCATAATAGAATAATTTTCAGAAATAGATCTAATCTCTGAATATATCTAATATAATAGCACCAGAAAAGATTTAATGTTGCATAATGTTCTTTTTCCCATTTTCAACAACTTCGTATCATGAGCAAATATCAGAATTTTTTAATTTTGAACCTACCTTTCTTTCAGTTAGTCATGGAAGCTTTCCCAAGAGAACCTTACTTGAGGAGAAGAGGATATGTTGCAGTAGATGATATTTATTTAATAGATGGATTTTGCGCAGGTAAATATCATTGCGTTTTCATTTAAATTATTTAATGGAAAAATCTTTTATGGAAAAGTTCAGTCACACTAGCAATGTTCTTTCAATTAGTTTATTTTTAACTCACAAAAAAAGAAATGACAGTCGTACCATTCCATATTAATAAGGCCCTTGCGCCAAAAAACTACAAACCAAACCAAACCAAATCCATATTAATAAATCCTGTACATAGTGTACTTTTATGCTAAAAGTATTGTTTTAGATACAACAGATTGAAAATGCTGGGAATTCATTTATAATATAACATGATGTTTCCTAACAATAACCTAGAATTGCAATTTTATTGCAATAAATCATGTAAGAAGATTATTTTTTATTTCAAGTAACAGAGTATTATTAATAGTTGGAAAAATTGGGATTTTAAATTGGCAGCATTAGTTTTTCAGAATTCGCCAAGTTCAACAGTTTCAAGAGTTTTTACTTTTATTACAATTTTGTTCTGTCCTTTTCCAATCATAAACGTCCTCCTTCTAATTCACTATGATTCAATTCAAACGTTGTGTGTTTGCCTACATTAGAGGTCAACCAGATATTCTCGTTTATCACTGGTCGTATTTATAGTGTTAATAGAATGGATGAAGAGTCGCATTAGGAGTATTTAGCACTGTCAGTTGCACTTCTTGTAACGATAAATTACTTTTTATCTTGCTGTGAAAATTTTAAGTTGTTTCGGCGCAGCGTATTCTGCAACAGAATCTTGCGCCAGAAATCTAAATCTAAATCCAGGAGTATTTAGATTAGTTTAGTCAAACCAACGCTTTGTTTTTCTGAAGCAAATCACAGGATTTTCAATCATTGTCATATGACTAAGAGAAACCACTGCTACTGTTTCCTCACTCTCCGAATTACTCTGCTGTGGCACCCAGAGGATATTTATTCCATGACGTTTACAGTTTATGATTTGGATTTTTTGAGATCCAATGACTTTCTACTCATTTATAACAATGGAAATTAATGACCTTTGACTTTTTTTTATACGATCACATCTTCATTACAGCTTTTTAAAAAGGAATTTTGTATTTTCTGCCCTCAAGAGTTTTCAAAGATAATGTTGTAAAAATTACCCAAGATTCCAAAGTGTTTTTTCCAATCTTCCACATCCTGCTGAACGTGTTCCTATCGAAATTATCGATTATAAGGACAAAGCAATTTTCCTGTAGTGTGTTTTTCTGATGGCAGTAAACTCAACTACCGTGTTGGCCTTGTTTTTGTTGTGTTTCAAGACGTAGTTGAAATGAAACACTTTATGTTTAGAATTCCTGATGAGTGTAGTGTGTTCCAAGCAGAATTGCTGTGCCTCAGTAACTCGCTCAAATGGATCGTAAACCACTATACTCTGTCATCTAGGTTCCTTATTTGTACCGATTCTCTCTCATCCTTATTTTTGCTTAGTAATATTTCTTCCTGCAACAAAATTGTAGTAAATTTTCAAATCACTCTTCACCAGCTTAAAGCAAGAGGAATTAATGTCTGTTTTTCTCATGTCCGAGGTCATTCTGGCATTTTAGGGAATGAAAGAGCCGACTGGCTTGCAAAGCAAGCTACAAAACTAAACATCATTGATCCTGTGAGCATCCCCAAATCTCACATTCGTAATGAGAATCACAAAAAGACCATTCTCTTATGGAACGAGCTGTACCAAAATTCCTCAACTGCCTCTTTAACCAAATTATTTTTCCCCACAATTTCTCAAAGGTTGAATAACAAGCCTTTTTTCAGTGATTTTCACTTAACAAAATTTCTTACTGGACACGGTAATTTCATTTATTATCTCAAGAAATTTGGATTATCGAACACTGACTGTGCTCTTGCAGCGTGGGTGGAGTTTAAAATGTTGAACACTTGCTTTTTGATTGCTCCGAACTTACTGAAGGGAGAAGAGATTTTATTGTGGATTTCGATGCCTCTAATATTAAGTTTCCACCTCCCCTTCATGTTTTGGTCGACCACAAAATGCCTTTCTTCTCATTCTGTAAATTTATTGCCTTTACTGCTTCAATTTTTAATTAGCTTTGTTGTTTATTTTTTCCTGTTGTTTTTATCCTTATTTTTATCTATGTATGTAGTTGTTTCTACTTACTTCTGTAAGCCTTGTGCTGTACTTTATGGTGCACAAGGATTGATTTATTATTTAAAAAAAGCAGTATTCTTTCTGCATTTTGACGATGACAATTTTATTTTCTTGCAGGTGATTGCACATTCGAGCACGATTTCTGTAACTGGACCAATTCGAACACAAGTGATGAGTTCGATTGGAAGATGGGGAGAGGAAGTCCCAGCTCTGTAACTGGACCGTCCAGAGACCACGGGAGTAGTGTCACATGGAGAGAAACAGGTACACTGTTTGATAATTTTTTATCTGTTGGAGGGACTCAAAAGATTCTTTCTCTAGTGGATAAGATATTCGTGATATTTAACAATGCTCAGTACACTTGTTCGAAAACATAAAATCGTTTATGTTTCAAAATGGTTATAGTTGTAATACATTTTCACTGAATAGAATAAAGAATACTTCATTGCCAGTAATTCTTTCAATTACAAACTAGCACACACATATATTGTATTATATTGTATGATATTAAACAATATTCGCAATATTATATAATATTGCTAAATATTTCATAATATCGCACAATATTGTAGAATATTGTGCAACATTTTATGTTTCCTTTGGTTGTATATTTAATTTTCAAATCTGAATAAATTACGAACTAATTGAGATTTTTATAGTTTTATTTAACTATTCGTTATCAGGCCGTTATTAAAAAAATAATACAAAAATGTGTTTTAAAGAAGAGAGTTTATGCTTTAAAGTTTCAGGAGTCTTTCACATTTTTTTTCTTTTGTGACTTGTTAACAAATCATATTATAATAAAAACGACATTAAAGCATGGTAACATGAGGGAAATAATTGAAATGAACAATTTTTGGAAAACATAATATACTTCTCTTCGCTTCTGGTACAGAAATATAAAGCTAAGATATAATATTTTAATACTGCACAATTGGCGTCATATCACAAGTTTATGGGCGCAGGACATATTTTTTCTTAAACTAAAGAAAGATATGTATTACTCTTTAAAAATCAAATTAAATCTCTAGGAAGAAAGAAAAATACATTAAAAATTATTTATGCGAAAGGAAATTTATATAGTTGATACAAAACAGTTATTCAAAAAGATTTTTAACAATTCTAAATCTCGATTATTATTGGTGGTTTACTTTCAAGCATTGCCAATTGCATCAACTTAAAAATTTTGCAATATGCGGGTGTTCTCCTTAATTCAGATTCAAAGACCATAATTAAATTTATGTAAATAAGATACATGAAAGAAAATATATACTTTAACTAAATATGTTAAATAATTCCTGTTTTAGGTGGCTATGCATATATAGATTCATCCTTCCCAAATAAACCAGGAGATCGAGCTCATTTATGGAGTCCAGTCTTAAATCCTCACGGTAATATATATCCCTATACTTTATATATCTCACATGTATGAGATATTGTATATATTATCAACTATTACAAAGATTATATACAAGAAAGTAAAGTCATTAAGGCTAATATATAGAGAATCGTTGTTTCAGGTAATGGCAGCGCCCTCTGCCTGAGTTTTTGGACATCTCTGTATGGCGCTGGTGTGGGTGCGCTCCGGATCTACATGTACGACAACACAACGAACAGTACTGGGGATCCAATATGGGAACTTTATACAGGTACCAGGACTCCCGACCAGTGGTACAAAGGAGAGGTACCATTGTCATTGCCCAGACCGTTCAGAGTAATGCTTTTTTTAATATTGTTTATTAAAATTCTACATATTTTTTCAGCAATAAATCTTAATGAAAGGGAGTAAGAATATACCAATGATTGTTTCTCTCCTCATGCAGGCAATACAAACGTTGTAACACGAATTTTTAAACAATGTGACCCCTTTTATCCACCGTAAGTACGGCGCATCATGCCCAAATATGACCCTGAACAACACAAATCAGCCAACCAAATTTCTCACCTCTTACAAGCAATACAAACGTTGTACCAAGAATTTTTAAACAACATGATCCTGTTTGACGTTACATCAAGAATTTGATTCTCAACGCTTCACGCAGCATGTCCAAATATGACGCTTGCACCAATGAACAACACAAATTAGTCAACCAAGAATTTTTAATTTGGTGATGCTGGAAAGCTGGATATTACTTATAAGTTAGATTTTATTACAAGCACGTACTAAAATCTGTAAAATTGCCCTAGAGAGTCGTCCACTTTTAGACCCAGGGCTATCACATTGGGCATGTATTTTATTCTTGAGCAATAAGTTTTCCTTAATAAAGGATGTTTTCAAAAAAATGTCTCCATTTTTAGTTATTTATTTATAATTTTGATACTTTTCCTCATAATTTATCTTACGCGAAAAACTTGACGGTTAGTCATTTAAGTTCTTATTTGTTATAACTTGGTGCAAAGTAAGAGTACTTCAATTATGGTACTTCGATTGAAAACTAACTTCTAAGCTCAAGAATTATTTACGAAATAAAGGCGATATTAAATTTTATATACAATGACAAGTTACAATGGCTATTAAATCGAAACATTTAAATAATTTTTTTAGATTAACATTTTATTCTAACAAGACATACACAATTCTGAAGCTATGCGTTTTTTAAAATAGAATCTAAAATATTGGAATTGTGATATGAATTATTAAAGCAGCAAAGAGAAGTCTATCTATATGACTACGTTTTAAATCCTTTAATAAAATGTTAAGAATAGAACCAAAAATATAACGTGTCTTATTTAGCACTGGTATTCATGTACTAATATTCAGAAAGAGTTGTCTTTTGTTTGCGAAAGAAATGCAACAAACAAGTTATCTTTGTCATCAAATGGGTAAAATTTGACTTAAAAGCAGTGAGAACAGGAAAAGAAGTGGAAAAAAATGTGATGATTTAAACAATAGAATAAGTGAAGGACAAAATTAAATACATGAATAAAGCTAAGAAAGTTTGAAAGGTACTACATATTTTGTTGTGAAATACGGATATGAATATTTTTTATTGTTGTAAGTTTTTGTAAATATATTCAGTTTGGCTGCTGACGAGGGGGTCTGGTTATTCAATAATTTTGATGATTTTTGTTTTTTAAATTTGAATGATATATTTTTCAATAATATTGATTTGGAGATCAGAATGGATGACGTCGTTCTTGATGTACCGAAATGAGTCAGTCATGACACGTAATATTTTTTTGAAGAGTTTGAATCTTCTTGAGTGGCGCATATTTGTGTGATCCATATATGTGCAGATCACACAAATATGCGCAGGATGGAACGAAAGAATTCTTTAAAAAATAGAACCTTATACAAAGGTAGAATGTCACAGATAAACGACATTATGAGGCTCAATTTGTTCCATAATTGACCTTTATTGTATTTGATATGGAGACCTGGGGATTTGGTCTAAAATCCGTATAGAAGTCTGTCTGTCTGAATGTTCGTAAAACAAAACTTGAACTAGATACATAAAACATTGTATTCAGATTCAGCCAATCAAAATTGGAATAGAATCCGTCAAGGACCGACTGTCGATATGTGCTTTGCAAAGCATTTAAATGTGATAATTCTACAACGTAACGATTTAAATGTGTGAAATAGAGTATGTTATCTTGTCACTATAATTGTGGTTTCTTGTCAAATTTCGGTATTAATTGAGTTCATTTCAAAGATCTATATTTCGTATCTATCGATCACCAATGAAATGCAAGATATTCACTACCTTATTCAAAGTCCACAGTTTTATTCAGAAAAGGGTTGCAGGGGGACGAGAGTTAAGACATTTATTGTAAAGTATGCTAGAATGTTTCAGGCAGACCACTCCCGCTAGTTTATATTTAAAAATTTACTTATATTTTTATAGGCGACATGGACTGACCATCGAATTTAAAATGCGCAGATGGATTTACAGAATTTTGAATTCATCATTTGCATACATAATTTAATTAGATTTTTTTTATTTAGGTCATATTTGAAGCTGAAATAAACTTACCAGGAGAAAGTGATATAGCTATTGATGACATTGCTTTAAACAATGGAACTTGCCCAAGTAAGGAAAATATTTCTATTTCTATCCTACACAATCTGTATTTATATATTAATTTTTAAATATTGTAGAATTTTCATTTTTTAAAAAATTTGCTAGCAGATGATAATCAGTAATTCTTAAAAATGCTTTCTTTCTTTTTCAGGTATTCCTAGAGAAGCGAGCAAATCAGGTACTAAAAAACATATACTTTCTATCCTTTCCCCCCCAAAAAATTATAGTTATAGAAAAGAAATAAAAATGTTTCATATAGTATTTAACTTGCACTCATCCATGTGAAATAATCTTTTATAAATAACTCAATCAATTAGATTGTTTTTGTTCCGAGATACTGAACACAGGATAAATAAATTTTGAAGTCGGTCAATTTAAAAAGAATATTGCATAAACTAATATATATAATTTATACTAATATATAATATATGTTATGATTTTTGCAATGATTGTCATTTTTGCAAATTGATGTATACAAAAAGTTTTTAAAAGTACTATTAAATATTTGTGTATATTATTAAAATGTTTTATATTTGGACATTTTTGTATTCGAAGGATATATGGATTTAAAAATTTCTAACGCTATAAATATACTTATAAATATTTAAAGAATATTATTTAACTTACCTAATTAGAGTTGCTCTCTTTAGGAAACTTCACAAACTACAAAATATTGTAATGTAATCTATAATATATAACATATAAATCATCTATAATATATAAATTTTTAATATATTAGCATCGATATTTAAAAAAATATATTATTAGGGGAGAAAACGAATGAAAGACATATGCAGTTTTAAAAATATCTCGAAGCGAATTCATTTCTCCTTAGAAAATTTATTTTCATACGGGATTTTTTATTATTTTTTTTGAGTGCATATTTAGTTTTTTTTTCTTGGAAATAATTCTATGAAATAAAAAAAAATTCAGTACCACATATCAGTTTTAATGTAAAGTCATTATGATACACAAAACTTTCTGTTCCAAAATTACCGTTGCCATTCAGGAGGGTAATTAGCTTTCCTACTTCTGTCTTTCGGTTGCCATAGAAATAAATCTATTCTCTGGGAACGATAATCGTAATAATTACGTAGATTTTTAAGTTTTCATATCATTCTCAAGCCAAGTACTGAACACTTTAGTTCATTGGTTAATTTTTGGCGCATAATAACTACTATCTTTTAGATTTCCATTTGCTGTTTCTGCCTAGTTATTAAAAAGAAAGATACAATTGGCTTTTTAAATATAATATATACAAATATAGATCTTTTTACCACTAAGTAAATATATACATCTACATATATATAACTGAAATAATAACAATTGCTTTTTTTAAAAAAATTAGCAAACTTTTAGTTTTTAAATGATATTTGCTTTTGCGTTATTGTAATGAATTTACTTTATTACTCATTTTTCTTGAATAATAAATCAGATGATTATTTTTATTCTTTTGAAATAACTTTTAATATTTATGAATTTTTAATTTATACACATGAATATTTTAGTGTCTCCTATCAAATTATAACAAAACTGTTTCTTAAAATTAGGTAATCATATTAAAACAAACTGGCAAAATGTCTATCTATTAAATGCCCAAAAATTATCTAAATCTTTCTGAAATTTATTTATTTATTTCTTTAAATTAAGAGGATTAAATTCAGAGTAATAGAAATTCAATAAACAACTATTATTTGATCATGTAAAAGTGTAGTAAATTGAAGACAATATAAAGTTTTTATCTGGAGAATATATTTAAAATTTATTTTTCTAATGGTATCTAGAATTTCATTCATTAATGTTTTTATATAATGGCAAAAGAACATATGGAAATATCAATCATTGATATATATATATTAACAGTTATAATATACAAATATACAAATGATAAGAAATCGAAACGAATGAAGCTGCAAATTGTGCGAGTTATTTTATTCATTTTTTTTTTCGTATTAAACAATCACGCATAAGCAGTAACAGCTTTATTTGTAATTTCTAATTCTAATAGGTTTGTTTTTTTATTATAATAATTTATTTTTTATGAAAATCAGCTGTATAGCAATAAACTTGGATGTAGGATGATATTGTTACAAACCTGCAATTCGGCTTCCCAGCATAGTTTGTTCCATCAACAGAAATAAAATTTTACAGTCATCTGTATGGGGCAGAGTCTGGGCGTCTTGTCGGGGGTCCCAAAGCTTGGCGACAAACTTGGCAACCATTTGGCGACTTGGCGACCAATTTGGCGACTTTGACGCCAAAATAGATTATACCCGAAACTTCGAGAATTTTCCCGATCCGTCCAGTAGGAACCGAGATACGCCTCGAACGTTCCTGATTGGTTGAGAGGCTTCTAGCCCCGCCTCCCGAGACCTATAAAAGGAAGCAGCCGCAGCTGCCAGAGCAAGGTAGATGACAGGGGAGTTCGAGAGCAGCGAAGTCTGAGGTGTCGAGAGACGACGGAGTCGTCGAAGTAGTAGTCGAGAGTCGTAGACGGAATAAACGGAGTCAAGCTCGTGCTAAACTGAGTTGTGCGCTACTGTCTGCAGTAGATTCTGGTTGTATGCTGCTGTGTGTGCTGTTGTATGCTACACGTTTCGGCTGAAGATAGTCGTCTCTGTGCTGTATATAGCTGTAGCTTTTGTGCTGTCCTGTGTGTCTTCGTGTAAATAAACGTCATTGTTTCTTTATTTACTGCTGATTGAGCGTTCTCCACACCATATCACTTCCACTATCCAAACGAACCCCGGCAGAAATTTCGTAACAATATAATTTATTATATTTTGTATAACAATGTATTTTTTCACCTTGTTTATTTCATGACCTTCGTAAAAATGAGTCAAGGTGCAATGCTGCATAATGCTACAACTTCCGTGCATGCCAAATATACTTCTTATTAAGAACCCCACCCCCCACACTTCTAATTTTTGTCCCCATTTTGTAAGATTCACTATTTAACTATGCCCACAGCATTTTTTTTCAAGACTATGTACGCCATTCCTAGAAAGCTTATCATCAAATTTATCAAAATTAA
The DNA here is from genome assembly GCA_026543865.1 of Argiope aurantia. Classification (NCBI taxonomy): domain Eukaryota; kingdom Metazoa; phylum Arthropoda; class Arachnida; order Araneae; family Araneidae; genus Argiope; species Argiope aurantia. Next base: position 973,834 of record JAPMOR010013083.1, read on the forward strand.
ATCAAGACTATACTTTCCTTTCTGTTGTTTCTTCTACATATTTCAAAGATTCCCCACCTCTCTATCTCAAAGGCAACAGAAACGGAACTTGATGACGATTTAAGATTCAGGGATTTTCACAAGGTGTATTATTGGATTTGATTCTCTTGAGAGAAAAAAAACAGTAGTAAAGTATTAAGGTATCTGTCTACGTTTAAAAGCCAGTTTTAGGTCAACATTCACGATTTTTTTATTATTTTATTTTAAAAACCATTTATTTGGGTTTATGAATCTTTGTTGTTGTTTTTTTTAATAGAAACCGGGATATGTGATTTTTTATAAACCATTGTAGCTGAAAACGAAACCGGAAGTACCAACCAGAAATTGAATGCTTTTCAACATTTTATCAAATACACGTCTCTCTGAATTATAATTTATTTCATAATATGTTCTATTAGCAAGCCACGCATATTAGAATACGTTTTGAGTAGTTTTTATGTCGAAAGAATTGGCAATTACATCTGCTTTTGAACATTGTTTATGTTTACAAAGCATTTTTAGTGAAAGACAAATGAAAACTTTAAATTAATTTTTTGAAAAACCGGGATTTCGTAAAAATGTTCATACGCAAAGCATGATATCTGAAAAACTTATTAATATATTACCTTGAAATTTTGTATATATGTTACCTTAGGTCTACCAAAGGCAATGATCTAAGGATATAACTTTAAGCGAGTACTTTTTGTTTTGGAGCTGCCTAATATATTCAATAACGAATTTTGTGAAATCTTCGATACAGAAATTCTCGAATAGCTATAACGTTTTTGAGAATGCACATATTTCTTAGATCCTAGTTCATTCCCTTCACCATAGTTGTAAGTACGTTGTGTATAAAAATAATTGGAATTTGTGCAATAGAATTTCTTACAATTTTTACCCAAACTGACACATCTTACAGAATCTCAATTGCCCCAGAATTTCCCGATAAATATTTTTCATTATTTGCGATCACACTGATCCAGAAAACGAACCGAAACAGCTCATTAGAGGGATTTTTCAAAAATTTGTCTCCGTAGATAGACAGATACCTTAAACAAATCAAAGCCTTAGATTTTATTCATTCTTCCTTATCTATACTATGCCTTGACATTATTCTTAATCATACACATGTGCGAAGTATATTTCCCTCAGATAGTTTGCTTTCGTGATTTTGAAACGATTCTAATTCTTCTTCGAACAGGTGACTGTGCTTTTATTGTGGATTCCTGCGGCTGGAAAGAAATGGATACTAAGACGAGGCCCGAAAGTCCACCCCTTTGGGGCCGAGTTACCGGAGATGGAACAGTTCTCAGTCCGGAGGGTCACTCATCAATGGCTGGAGTGTCCAGACAAGGTACATTTCTAACATTTATGTAGATTTTACTATCGTTTAATACGTTTGTGTCATCATGACTAAATCGTCTCAGAAAGACATTTTTGCTTTGCGTCATTTTGGCTCATCTGATATTGAACATTTCATTAACTAGATGCAATACCGGGTTTACAGTTATAGGCCAGCCAGTAGGCAACTAATGCATAGAAAAGTTGAAAATTGCTGTTCGGTCGATGGAGAGTCATTGTTCCGACGGGACAACAACATGCCGCTGTATTATACTTTTTTCTTACTGCGTATGTGTTTGTAGAATTTAGCGTGTATTTTTTTGGCGTGAAAAAATTAATCTCTTATCATAGATTAATTACAACTTTTTTTGCTCTTTGTTCTTTCTGATACAAGTTTTTTTATTTAATATTTATTTTCTATAGTTTTCCAAATTTAGGTATGTTGACCTTTTTTTTTAATTTATCATACTTCTGTGTAAAAATATACATCATTTTAATACGATACGAATTGAAAAAGAAAAATTCAGGAACGCCAAAACGGCAATTTATGTCCAAGCATAGAAGGCCTAAATCTATCTTATGAAATTGTGGCAAACATAAATCAATACCTGCTGCCTGCTGGCCATCTTATAACTGGTCGAGTGTAAAATTGGCATAATAGTGATTATTTATCGGAAACAAACTTTTTTTCTTGCAAATTAAAACTTTTTATACGTTTGTATATAAAAAATATTTTTGTATAAATTGTTGATCGTATTGTAAGGGGAAATTATAGTGAAACATTATTGGGAAAAATAAAAAAAAAGTATAATAATTAAAAGCATGGGATACGACAAATAAACAATAGCTTTTCCAAATATAATTTTGCTTGCAAAATAAATAACGTGTCGTAGAGATTAATAAATAACACATACTTTTTTTTTACTTTCTCGTATAGAAAAAGAGTAGTAATCGTCAAAAAATTTGAACTCCAAATCTCCACACTTTTGACCTCTCTGAATTCGAAAAACACATTTTTAGATGTCTGTCCATCTGTCAATGACGAAAATAATTGAAAATTGCTTTGTGCTATAATGGTGAAATTTGGTATATGGTCTTTATAGATTTGCAGATTTCTATCAAATTTTGTGTAAAATCAGTTCAGAGGAAGTCTGTTCGAATATACGTTAACACGATATTTACAAAAAGACGAGAGTAAGATAAATAAAATTTTGTACACAGATTTAACATTTATAAAGTAGACACTTGTTAAATTGTGAGCCAAATCCAACTACAGATTGAGTGTCTGCCGGCCTATATTTTCAGAAACATACAAATGTGGCTACTCTAAAGCGTAGTGAATTAAATATATTAAATTTGGTATGTGATTTTAGGATTTCAGCTGTAATTCTTTGTCAAATAATTGTTCCAATCGGTTGAGAAAAACGTATCCAAAACGCAAATTCGATTTTTGTATTTTATTAGCACATGTTAGGGATTAATATCCAAATAACTCTCCAAGGATGACACAATAGATCGTGTAAAGATGCTAAATTCGCTCCAAAAGTTAATATTTCGTAACTATTGTACGCCAATGCCGTATAAGATGTTCTCTGGTACGACAAATTTATTAGAGAGAGAAGAGAAATAATTAGAAAGAGATTTTAAGAAATATTAAATTCAAGACGCAATGTTATTTATAATTCAGAATTATAAATTTAAAGATCAAGAATTAGAAAATATTTAAAATAAAAATGCATATATGTATAGATACTTTTGCACTTTTGAAAGCATTTTTATAAACAATATATTTTAATTTATTACCTCGCATTTTTCTTAACGATAGTTTTCTCCATTCATGTCACGTCACTCATCAAAGATGATTGATAAATTGATTCATTGATAATGCTGATTAATATTATCATTAATAATGCTTATGCTATCCTTTAAGTTTTAAATAGTTGATGTCTTTCTTTCACCCTCGTAGATTCGTATATGATGTTTAACACGGCCAGCTACCAACATGCTCCCCTGGACAAAGGCCAGCTCATCAGTCCACCTATCCCACATTCAAACTTTACATATTGCCTGAGCTTCTGGACGTACATGTATTCCAGTACAGCTGGCATGCCCATTGGCGGTCTGCAAGTGAAAGTGCGCCGTTCCGACAACACCACTGTCAATCTTTGGAGGTTGGATAATCATCAAGCTTCACACTGGGTACACTCCCAGCTGCAGTTACCTTCTCACCTAAATGAATCTGACAGGGTGAGATTTTCAAATCATGTGTTGGTATTTGCTTATTTTTACGGCAACCAGATTTACTTGGCTTTTTCAAATTTACCTAAGATTACCAAGTTCTATTATACGTACATAGCCGGCGTCCTATCATAGGAGTAGCGCGTCTTCCACGCTATCTGGGTGTCCTGGTTTCGAGTCCCGGTTTGGGCATGGTTGTTCTTCCGTTGTACAATCTGTGAGATGTGTGAATGTGCCCTACTGTAAAAAGGGGTTGTGCAAGCGAATGAGTGATGCGTGAGTAGCAAAGTCGTACTCTTGGCTCTAGTTGGCGCTACTATAAAAAAAAAACAAGAGACGCTCCCCCACCGGCTTAAAATCGCTGTCTTCGTAACCGCGGGCTTGTCCATGGCAAGTGTCAGAAGAAACAACAACAACAATACGTACATAAGATACTAAGATTTTGCCAAAATGATTGTATTTTCGTGTTTACTTGATAATTTTTCTTATTACGCTAATCGCCGAGCTAATGGATTTCCCTGGCAATTTTCAGAATACACCAAGATTACCAATCCCCATTACGCATTAGATACCAGATTTCGCCAAGATGATTTCATACAAGGATTTCTTTGATGATTTTTAGATTACGTCAACTACAATTTATTTTATCTACTAATATTTTTTAACTATTATTAGAAAATCATCATTGGATAATTTGGGGATCAAATAATTTTTATACTGAGTTTCTTATCAAAAAGAAATATATTTAATCAATTAATATAAAATAATATAGAATATTAAGAATGAATTCTTATTAAAAGAAATAATTCTTATGTTGCTGGATTGCGATTTTTCACGAATAATTTATATTTCAATGTCTTTCCTTCTAATATTTACTGATCAATGACTAGATGAGTCAGCAATGCATATTTATTAATTTATAAGTAAAATTTAAGCATTAGTGTTATATTTAAATGCCTTAAGTGTCGTTGGACTAATGAAAGTCAAATATAGCTACAAATTTCTGTTTTTCATATTGAAAAGTACTACTTTATCGAAATACTTTACTTAATACGAAAATGCTTTATCGAATATTAAAAAGGATGTCGCTTTATATTTATTTCGACATGCTATTTGTTGAAGTTACTAAATTATTTGTGCTTTAAAAATGATTTATAATTTTCCTGAAATATGTAAATTAAGATAATGTAACTCAAAGAAATTAAATAATTAAATATAAGTTAAATAGAGGTCAACCAATTACCACACACAATGAATAGCTAGATCAAACATAGAGGCGGATTCCAAAATATTTTGAAGCATAATGCAATGCTTCAATTTCGAAAAAAAATCAGATATTAGCAGGAATTTGAAAAGGAATATTGATGTTAAAGATCAATTTGAGTTACGTTTGGTTAATTTTTAGAATTCCAGTGAAATAAAATTTTAAAAAAGGTACTTTTGTGCTTGCAGTAATCTGAGGTTTCCTTAATCTATGGTAGTACTTAATATGTTGATGCTTTTCAGTCGGAATTTTAAGCAAACAAAATTAATTTTAACAAGAACCACTGCGAATTTTGATACACATGCATAAGAAGGCATATCGGCTCAAATTATTGAAAATTATTGATTTTCATAATGAAAAAATTCCCAGATACTTATTAATTAACAACGTTAATAATCAGTGTTTTTAAAAATCTAAATAAACCCATCTTGACTAATTTACATCGACAATAGTTTTGTGAAAATGCGATAATAAATGAAAAAGTTACAGAGATGCTCTATTATTTTTGTTAACGTCTATATGTATCTTCCTCGAATGGTATGTCATTGTCAACAGCATGCAATCAAAATATACTGGAGCTTTTGTTCTGAATATACAATTCGCATTTTCGGCATTCTACTTTGAATAATATAAATGTTACTAAATCATGTTGATACTGTAGATGAAAAGGCAGCTGAAGTACAGATTGCTTTAACACATGTTAGAATAATTCATAAAAAGCCCTTTAAAATGGTTCTTTACAGTGGAAGGTGCAGAGACCTCTAAAAACAGTGAACAAACTACAATATGCTATGAAACCTCTTGCACTTTTAAAAAAAGGTAAAACAGATAACTTTTGTAACTTGTTTGTGCATTGGATATACTAGATTTGCTCATATTTTTTTTCTAAGGGAATATTCACAAATATGCCCGCAATGCCACTATCATCTGCCTATTCGCCTATCTGGTCAGAATTTAGAATTTTCAGCCCCCCCCTCCCAAATTTCAATTTTCAAAATATCTTTAATTTCATTATTACTTTACTTAATAAAACATTCCATGTTCCCATTTTTGCATTTTTAAAGTCCATTACTTTTTTATTCACTCATTTAAATTATGGACATTTTTAAAGTATCTTTCCATCTCTAATGTCGTAGTACCACAGTTCCTTGGCGTAGCCTATTTCATTCTTCTGCGCCATTAGAAATTAAGGCAGATCGACATCCTATGGGGTCACGGTGACCAGGTAGTAAGGCTCAGAACAGAAGGGTTTTAGTTTCGATATCTGATTTTGCTGAAGATCTATCTTGTTTGAAGAAAAAGTGTAGGTTAGATTTGGAGCCGCGAATTGAACATCCTCATTTGGCGAAGAATGGAAGAATTGAGACACAGATTCAAGCATTATGGCCATTGTCTCAAGATTCAAACTAATAAATTTCATCCTAAAATAACTCGTGTGAAGTTCCAAAATCGGAATTTAATCTAATTTGTTATTATTATAATTCCTATAATGGCCCTATTGTGGGGTTAGGGATTTCACAGTACCTGATATTCTGGTTCGTTATTTTTGTTGGTAACAAAACATCCGATTAAGAAACTACGCTATGAAGTTGATTATTATTCAAGTGAAAATATTTTTAAAAGTTAAAAATTTTTTATAATATATAAAAGGGTTTTATAAAAACTGTGTCCAGAACGCATAAGTGTCTCTTTAACTTATCTCTTTTTAATGTAGGTAATTATTGAAGCAATCAAGGGAGGCGATACAAGAGCTGCCATTGCAGTGGATGATATTACATTTACGACACCTTACAACTGCACAAGTAAGTACCCTTTTTGGAACCACAGTTATAAAACTTAATTTACGGCGATTAAACAAAGTATTGTTGTATTTAATATTCCTTTTTGTTTAATAGTTTTCTAATTTCAATTAACTCTTTTTACAGTTAAGCCTGCCAAAGCCAGTGTGCATCTAGGTAAGTTGTGACATTCTTATCCTTAATTTATCAATGATTATTCATTTTGCAAGTTGATTACATAAAACAAACCAATAAGTCTAATCTATAGACAGTTCCATATATTGCTGGCCAATTTATCAATTGTTCTACATACTTTTCTACCATAGACCAATCTGTCAGTTGTTCTATATACTGTTCTAGTATAGACCAATTTATCAATTGTTCTATATATTGTTAGATTGCTCCTAGCATAGATCAATTTATCAATTGTTCTATTTATTGATAGATTGCTCCTAGAATAGGCCAATCTATCGATTGTTCTCTATATTGTTCTTGCATAGGCCAATCTATCGATTATCCTATATATTATTTTATCACAATCCAATCTATCGGTGAATTCTGTATAGAATTGAAATTGCTGATGATTCTCACTAGTAGATTTTAAATGAAGTCTCAGACATTTAGGGATAAAAAGAAATTCATGAAATGATACAAAATGAATATATAGTTTTCATAATATAATTATAAATGATTCTTTGCAGTATAAAGGTATTTTTGTACCAAAGTAACTCATATCCTAGTTTATACGATAGCACTGCAGCATGATTTAAGAGGTTTTAAAGGAACTTTAAGGGTAGGTCTGCTGAATCATTTTAATTTGAAAAGTCTTCTCTCAAGCTCAATACATTTATGTCAAAAAATAACAAAAAAAAGGGAAGAACTTTATATTTTGGCAAATATCTAACAGAACAGATATCTAGGAAAAAATTTTCTAAGAATATCAGGTGATTTCTTTTGTTGAACTTAACAGAAGGAGAAAATTTTAACTAAAACTTTTTTCCTTATGTAGAATTTTATTTAAAAATTAATAATTCAAGAATTTGAATAATCTTCGTTCGCTCGAAACAATGCATATAAAATAACATTTAGATATATTTGTTATAGTTTCTCTTCTCTTATTAACCTTTCAGGTGACTGTGCTTTCGACCGAGAACTGTGTGGATGGCGAGTTGTAAACTCATCTACTTCGGGTCCCAAGTGGAGACTGCCCGCCGGAAACACGAAACCGGCCACAGTCAAAGATCACACATATCAAGTTTTAGGAGGTGACTTACATTCAGTTCTTTTCAGTCTGCATCAGCAGTCATATTTAACTCATTATACACAAAAAGTCTATTTCATTTTTTAAACTTGCATTCAATTTTTTTCAAGTTATATTTAAACCATTATATTTCACCTATTGAAAATTTTCTTTCGATTCTCTTCAGTCAGTATCTTCAGTTATATTTAGCTCATTATATGCAAAAATTCTTTGTCACCTTTTTAAAAAATACATTAATTTCTTTTCAGTATTTATCAACAGTTATATTTAACCAATTACATGCCAAAATTCTATTTAGTTCTATTTTCCTTCAAAAATTCTATTTTCCTTCAAAAATTACATTCATTTTCTTTTTGATCTGCATTTTTAACTCATTGAATGCAAAATTTTATTTTGCTTTTTCAAAAATCTTCATGATAAAAAAATCAGTGTGAAAACATAATAAAAAATGAAATGAATTAAAATTAAATAGTTGATCTCTAATCAGAATTATCACTTTTTAATTATAAGAATTATTTTAATTGAATTTTTTGGGTGCAAGAATCTACTATAAATTATATCCTGTTAAGTTAATCTTTAGTTATAAAAAGAGATGTTAATGTGTGTTCTGGCACTCTATAGCAGATACTATTTGATCATGTGTTATTAAATTCTGGGTATTTATTTAGAAGTTGTGAGGATGTTCCTTGAAACATTTTTAATTTTAATTTAATTAATTAAAAATTAAGAAACATTTTGAAGTTTTCCATCATAACTTCTAAAATAGTTGCAGTATAAAAATTATTTGTACCATCTTAAACTCCAAAAAATAATATTTTCACTGATACAATTTATTTGCTGCAAAGTTTTTTTGTTTTTTTTAAATTAATTTTTCAAAATATTTTGTTTATTTTGTAACAATAATTTCATTCTTGTAAGGAAATTCTTTTTTTTGTTTCATCAATAATGAAATCTCGTGATTGTCTTCTATAGCTGAAAGTTAAAATTGAGAGATTTTTTTTTTAATTTTCAGAACACTTTGCATGGGGAATTAAAGAATGAAATTACATCACTCCAAAAGACAATTTTATATATTTTACGCAAACACTAAAATGTTTAATGACATAGTGGTGCTATTGCGGTTGACATTAAAAAGAAAAATATTCATGCACTGACGGAATCATGTATATCAAGATATGGATAAGAAATGTGATTTAAACTGAAGCAAACCAATATTGTTGGCGAATTAATTGGTCGCCAAGTGTCACTAGTAATAAATTAAAACGAAACGTCAATATAAAAAGACAACTTTAAATAATGGATTAATCGTTGACACTGCATAAATTATCACCTATTTTTCAGATGGCTTTGTGTACATGGACGTGTTCTCAGCACCTAGCCCAGTCAAAAGCACTTTGCAGAGTAGTCTTCTATACGGCAACCCGAATATTACTTACTGCTTGAGCTTCTGGTACCTGGCCCTCGAGACGGAAGAGGGGGCCACTCTGCAGGTGAGGGCCCACTACAACGACACCCACCGAGAGCTCTGGAAGCTGACTCGCGACACCACCCTGCAAACATATTACCACTACGGTCAGGTGAATGTCACGTTGGCATCCAACTTTACGGTAAGTTTCATTGTTATTCGGGGAAATTCAGATTGAATCAAAGCATGCAATCAGAAAATTTTTGTCTAACATGAATATCTATTATTGGGAGCATTCTACTTTTGACTTTATCATGCATTTTCGCTATATGTCGCGTTTTGATTTTAATTTCATTCTAAAGAATAAACTACTCTATAGATAGGTACATATTGGCCAGGTTGGAGCCATCTTGGTCTATTGGTCCATCTAGCGGATAGACTGATCTTTAGTTAACCACCAATTATCACTGCAAAAATTTCCAGCTCCAAAATCTTACATCCTAGGAGAAAAACATATTTAATAACTTTCAGTGATTGCAAACGCACAGGATTTATGATTTGGTTATCAAAAGAAAAAAACTTTTATCAGTTTAGAGTGGAAATTGATCCAGTTACCTAACTGGAAGAACTATCAGTCATCACACCTTCAATTCATTAGATGCAATATTCATATTTATCAAATCCAGTAATCCAAAGATAACAACAAAATTCAGGAAAAGAATCATTACCAATATCACTGAAAAGAAAAGATAGCTATAAATACAAAATGTGATATGTGTTAATCGAATCCACAACGGAAATCATTCATCTAAATGGTTGTATTTCTCATTTGTCGCATCGTGTGCACAAAGGCAATAAAACATAAAGAGTGAAGCGCTCTTTGTTGTATTTAATCAAAATTGTGACTCATATATGCAATTTTATATTCAAAAAACCATGCAAAATTTCAAAAGTTTATTCGGCTCATCTTATTGTATCTATCTGGTTTGGGGTTTTGAAGCCACAAAATGCCCGGGCAGAAAATTGGCGATTTATCGCTTTTGAGGCATCAATTTTTCGGTTTTAGGGTTAATAGCAAGGGATAAAAGAAGAAAAAGATATGCCAACAAAAAGTTCAAACTTGGAGCAAATGTCCATCATGTACCCGATTCTCCTGTCTGGCCAATAAAGGGCAGGGATGTAAGAAATTATTGGCCACAGAAGCACAGTGAAGAAATTGGGAATGAACACGAAACGGC
>JAPMOR010013083.1:984476-1015026 GCA_026543865.1 Argiope aurantia
TACATTTTTCTAGCTGGCAAAAATTGTCTTGGAGCTCGAACGATTTAGAAATGTCAAAAAACCTTCGTTCTTCTAAAATAGTGCACAATAGTTAAATAATCACTCCAACCAAGTTAAAACCGGATTTTCGCAACAAAAAAATTGGTTCTGAGATAAAGTTTTTTTAAAAGCATAATTGAAGAGAAGAAATCCAACAAATAATCAAATCAATTTTTTTAACCGTAACAATGTTTTATTCGCTTTTTACTTTCACGTGAAATAAGTATATAAAGAGTTAATATGAAAATTAGAATCAAATAGATTACCATTAAATTCGTCATGCATAGAAAAAATATTTGATCCTCTTTTGGAACATTTTTTATGTATTTTCTGCATTAAATCTGTCTTTTAACAATTTTGTTTTATGACGCAATCTTGAATTGTTCCAGCTCTTACGTCTTAATTGGAATATACTATTAAATAAATTCTGGTAACTCAGTTTATATTATATTTGCTATTCATCTTGTTTAATATATAGCTCAAAGTGTATTTTTTTTAAAAATACACAGTTTTGACTTTTAAGAAAACACATGTAAACATAAATATGAATTGATTTCACGTGTATAATTTTTTTAATTCAATCATCCTGGATCTCATTAAAATGTATTAATTTGTACCTCATTATTAATGTATTATGTCTACAATCAAAAGAATATAGTCAACTTTAGTCGGCAAGATTTTATGACTTCTTTTTTTTATTAGAGATAGATATTTAATTTATGTATACTAAATACCATACAAAGTACGGAAAGTAACCCTTAAAGGAGCTAAATTATTGGTTATAAACTTTATTATTTTATACTATATAAAAGCGCAAGTTTTACTTTTACGATCAAAGGGAAACGAGTTAGGTTACTTTATTTCATCATCGCAAAATTACTTTTGTTACATTTAATATTACTATTTGTTTATTAAATCATCATCATCATTTTATTAAATAGTAACATTGATGGCATTGCATTGCAAACTTCAATCAAACAATAATTTTGCCTAAAAATTATTGTTTGTCAAAAATTATTATTGTTTTGCCTATTATTTATTTCTTTTAAATTTTTTAAATCTTTTTTAACTTACTGGAAAAATAAACTTTAACAAAAGCAAAGAGATACTACATTTTACAAAATCGTTTGCGATTGATACTACTTTTATTTAAAATAATATATTTGGACGTCATAGCTTTATAAAATCGTCTGCGATTGAGGCTGATTCCAGTTTAACTAAAGTAAAGACAGACAAAGAAAGTTGTAAAAAAGTTTTTAATAGAATAATTCAAATAATATCAATATTTGTTTCGCTGGAAAGCAATATTATATTATATATAAAAACTTTAAGCAGAATATTTTATGCTTTATTACAATTGTATCATATTTTTATAATATTTTTTATGCTGTTGTTGTATTAACAAAAAATTTTTAAATAAAAGAAAATTATCTACTTAAATTGAAGAAACAGAATTAAATTAAGAAATGTTTTATTTCCAATAATTGTTCTATCTTTTTTTAATGCACATATTTTATAAAAAAAAGTTTAAGCCTTACTTACTTGTGTAAATTACAATTTAACAATTTTTAACAACATAAGATAAACAGAACGAATTCTTTTTTTCCAGATCGCATTTGTAAGTACAGTTCAAAAGTCTGGATGGGTTTTAGACGATGTGAAGTTTTCTGTGTCACCAATATCAAACATCACAACATGTGCTCGTACGTATTAACTTTTGAAAAAATTATTTTATTTGTTTATTTTTGTTTAGAAATGATATACACATATTTTAATAATACAACCGAAAAATTGAGACAAAATCGACAAAATTATATGTATTCTATATATTTAAACTCGCTTATGATTTTAAACGAAAAATTAAATATTCTGTTGTAAATATTAATTATTTTTAGAAATAGCTTTTTTGGCACATCAATATCAAGACGATTCAGTACTTCAATAGCGTTACAATAAAATATTATATAGAACAAATTAAAATAACTATAATTACAGTACAGCCCATTAGATAGCAGGTAATATTTAGAAAAAATATAATGGCAAAATTTCTAATGGATGAATTATTACTCTACCACTGAAGATTATGCTTATGGATAGATATCTGTCAAGAAGAATTTAAGAAATAGATCTTTTATCTAGGTGGCCATTTTAGTAAACGGAAAGATTTTTTTTGTGTGTGTGAGTTTTCTTTGAGAATGAAATGATTCAATTATAGTAGATAGCAAGTAATATTTAGAAAATATATAATGGCCAAATTTCTAAATAAAAACATTTTAAGCAGAAAATTCTCATTTAATAATGCACATTTATCATGTGTTTTATATATCTGTGGAATTGTGTTCGTGTGTAAGTTTCTTAACTTAACTGAGGAGAATTCTCCCTGTTTTTTTTGTTGTTGTTGTTTGTTTTTTCAGATATTTTGCGAAAATTTTAATTTATAGGCCATAAAAGTTTTGGTATTTAGAAAGAAGTGTGTCCATGATAAATTGGCACTTCATTTAAGAATAAAATAAATACATTTAATGATAATCAAATCTTTCTAGTTGTAGGAGGATGACACTTTAGGAGATTATACTTTAAATGCACATTTATAAAAGGAAATTTTTAATTTAAGAATAAATATCTGCTTCCTTATGAAATTAAATTTCCATAAATATCTGCTCCCTTATGAAATTAAATTGCCAAAATCACTAATAATTGCATCAACAATCAAGAGGACAGATTACTTGTAAATTCCCAGATTGATATTTTTTTGTTGCCATAGTGACGACAACGCTAAAGAAGGCTGATCCCAATCATATGCTGCACTTCTGGTGGTTATGAACAATGAAATTGAATTAAATGATAAAAAAATATTTTTATACACCCTTGTTTTGAGATTTTTGAATAGACATAACTTGATTTTTTTCAACATATCATAAATATTAAACCATTTAGAATAAAAATAGTATATACTATAATATGTATCAATTACAGTTTGAAGCATGCTTAGAGAAATATTTTAATTGATCATGTTTTTAACAATTAAGTTCAAATTCTTAAGAGTGAAAAATGGAGAATTAATTTCGAAATCTCAAAACACGTTCGTCTACACCTATTTTTAATTGGAATTGAAATCTTTTCCATAAAATCCCAGCCTAAATCTTATAACTTTAAATGACCAATTCTTGTATATATAAAAATTTATTTCGTGTATCTCGGAAACTGCTCAAACGATTTGGATCAAATTTTATATTTAGATAATTGTTTTACTTTGTAAATTTATCTATGTAGTAGTCTTTCCGAAAAAGACGCGATTTTACACACAGAATTTTTTATACCTAATTATTAGAGCCCTTTTTTATCTGCTCTCATGCTGACATTGTCATATAGAGCCATCTGGTAAATTTATGTGTACTTGCATTGTTGACATAGGATGATAAATCTACTGATACCTCAAAATTTTGTGAGAGGACCCTATATGACATCATTCCAATACGAATACGTTCTGTACATTTCTGCAACAATACATTTGTGTTAAACATTTCGAATAAAACGTTAAACTAAGTGCATTCATGATTTTTTTTATTTAAATGACCATTTTATATATAGGTAAGTTTGAAGAATATTTGTATGTAATCATTATATGATTCGTATCTAAATATTTTTTCCTAAAAACACACGAAAACACACACAAAACCCTGCCCCCCGAAGCTTAGTCTCCCTGGTACTAAGGATCATATGAACAAAATCGCCTGTAGTCCCATAATATCAGAACTCATACTCGTACACGATCCTTATATATATATACCTTATTTTTGCATTCATTTCCATTTCTCTTAATTCACTCTTAAAATAACAGCTTTAACTTATAACCTCTTGCTGCATTAAATTTTAAATCTCATGCTTGATTAAAATTCTTTTATTGCTTTACAGTACGCCCACCGAAAGCCATGATTCAACCAAACCAGTTGGTATGATCAATAACTTCAAGACTCTAAAGGAGCGAAATCAATCCTTGATTTTCATGTGTTCGTTTTCGAGTGGTTTTATATCTTCCAATCCAACTAATGAACTGAACATATTTCGGACGGTCACCTGCTCTCAGTGAAGAGGTTTTGAATGAAATAGAAATCTCAAAAAGCTGAAGTTTTATCTTTGTGAATGGTAATTCTTGTATAATATTGTATATAATTCAGAAAAACTGTGAAAGACATCTATATATTTCAAAGAGAAGACTTATAAGTAGACTGAATATACTTTATCTATGTCTGTGTTGCAAACTTTACCCATCTCATATTCCATGTCAGATATGCGGGCTTTTTTGTCAAGTCTTTTATCTAGTATTATACCCAAATGATACATCTTATTGTGTTATACGTCTTTCCCTTCACCATTTTTATATTTAAAATGTTTTTTGTATATCAAATGAAAATTTCTCCCTTTTATGCCTCTAAATTATTGTTTATATAATGTTGATCTAGTTTTAAAATGAAATGGATGTATTCATTTATGCATATAATTTTTAAAATCATATTTTGCTAAATCAAATTTTAAAACGCGTGGAAAAAAATAATGCAGAATTTCTTTGTTGCATTAAAACTTGAGTATTTACATTACAGATAGAAACAATTTTTCATTCAAAGAAAATAAGTGTTATTTATAAATCTTATTATTCATCACATTTTATGTAAAGCATTATTAAAAATTGATCAAAAGGATTAAATTTATTCCAATAAATTAATTTTTTATGTATAAATTGCATTTTCAAATTGTTTTAAAACACTGAATCAGACCATAGTTTTTATAATAGGGAATGGTTTCTTATTTTCCAATTAACATTTTTGTAAAACATTATGTTGCTACTTATAATTTCTTTTAAATATTAATTGATCAAAACATATTTTTCTTCTTAATATCGCACAAAATCTTTTACTTTCGAATTTCAAAAATACAAAATATTTCCGATTCCTTTTCCATATATTATAGTCATTATTATTGTTATTAATTTAAATGTTGTGGAATATTTTATCTTAAATAACCACAAATTTAACAATTATATTGTCATTAAACATGGTCACTGCAGTATCCTAGCATAAAAATAATGTTGATTCTTATAAAGTATAATTTTATGCAGTGGTATTTGCAGACATTATTCACGCCTTGTATGTAATCAGATTACTCTCTCTGTACTATATCTTAATCACAATATATACTGATCATCTAATTGGATAGTCAGTGCTAATCACACACGTGATTCAAATGGTATCTGCAACCAATGTGTTGAATGACAGTTGCTAAAAAATACCTATATAAGACATTCATTTATAATGGTTTTAAAGATAATGCATATGATTTTTATCACACTGGCATTTCTTCCAATCATAGTGAGTTAATAGTTTTTAAAGGCGAATTTAATGGGTTTATTTTTAGTATTTTCGGAGTCTATCTCTATTTATTTAATTATATCAGAACATAAATCAAGCAAAAGATCAAAGAAGATTAAATATGTTTCAAAAATAAAATTTCTGTTTTTAATTTTATACCAGAAACATTTTGTAGAAAGTTTTTCATGGTACATATATTCCACAATTCACACCATTTTAGTCATGATTAAATGGTTCTGTAATTAAGCTATTTTATCTTCACTTGCTTGCTACTTTTGAATCTTCAGTGCAGAAAAATAGATTAATAACAAGTAAAAAAAAAGAAAAGAAAAGAATTTGAATAAATCTAGGAAATGTACGTTATAAATTTGCAGCCTCTATGAAACAGTCTTTAACAATATAAAAATGCAATTAAAATGTAAATCCATTAAAATTTGTCTTAAACCATACTAATAAAAAAGCTCTGAGCATAAAAAAATTAAATTCTATTTTTTTTAATTAAGGCTATTATTTTTAAAAGATTAAATTAAGGCAAAAAATAATTTCAAAGAATACTATTTTTCAATTCATGAAATGAATAAGAAAATATATATATATATTTTATGAGTTCTAGTAAAAATAGATCCAGGATAAGTCAGAAAGGGACAGTTTTCATTTTAAAGAAATAAATGCAATGGTATGAAATTTATTTAATTAAAAATATTTGGAAAAAAATAATTAATTAATTATGCTAATTTTATTGGCATATTTTTTAACTGCGAAGAAGGTAAACACACTGTGAAATTCTACTTAGCTTAAAGGCATCATAAAGTCAGTTTCCTTACTGTACGTTTCTTAATGTTGTGAGGGTTTTTAAATAAATTTTACGCCACGATGCATTCTCTTGACATGATGTTTAACAAGCAGATTAATCTAAGACGCACTCAAAGGATGATAAAAAAAAAAAAACGCTGAAAGACTAACATCATATTTCCATTTTCAATGTCCTTAGTTATTATCTCATTTCAAAATGTATGGTTCATAATATATAAGGAAAACAAGAAATCTCTCGAATTGCTTTTCTTATTGTAGTATTTTTTTTATTAGGCTTATTTATTTGTATTCAATATACTATGTTAATTTTCAATAATATGTAATTCGAAAATTAAATCCAAGATAAATTTTAAAATTACAAAGTGTATATTTGTTGTCAAGTTATTTTGTGATGTCATTTCTCTTGCAATAAATGTATTGAATGGAAGTATCTGGTTCTAATATTTAGGCATTTTATACAACTGTTTATAACGACAGTTTTCATTTTAAAAGTATAAATTTAAAATGCAAACTGAAGCATAAAAAACCCAACATTTTAAAATACAATTGTTTAATTCTTTTGATAAAACAAATCAAAGTGCACGCTTTAATAACGGAGGTGAAGTTTAAAGAAATATCTTAATATACTGTATTTTAAGATATTTGTGATATAAGATTTTTGATAAGGCAATTAAAAATAAGCCCTATAGTAACATGGAAGAATGAAAGAAATGCCTTTAAATACAATTACTGAACTCTCTTAATAAAGCAAATCAAAAATATACTTTATAGTAAGATCGAGGAGACAGTGGAGAAGAGCAGGCGTTTGGAGAGATTTTAGTGAATAGCTACATGAAGTCTCTCTTCTTGCTGAGTTCTGTCTGGCAACTTGTGGTTGTTCACTGCTGATTACTACTTGTGGGCTGCTATTTGTTGTAAATGAGCTGTTTATAGCTTGTGTACATCTTGGTTATGTTTCGTCATCTATATATTCGTGTCATATGTCTTAATAAATGTCATTATTTGCCACTGAGTCCCGCTCCAAGTGTCACTATTCACCCACTACAGCGAATCCGTTCGAGTTTAAGGAGTTTCCGCAACAGAACGTAAGTTGTCAGCTTTCAGTCCCAAAGTAAACAAACAAGGGCAACCATTCAAAGCATTCTCCCATATTCTATAATAAAAATCTTATCCCCCTCTATCAACATAAAATTGTGGGTCTTCGACAAGAACGCAAATCTCTTGCATGAAATGGGAGAAAAATATTTACGGTTAGGTAAGAGTCTTTGGCGTGAATATAGTATTTTTACTGAATTTATCGTGGAAATATATATTTTGGATGCCTTTTTTTTTGCCGACCGATTGAAATGAAAATTTGATACGAAACTATAGTAGTAGTCACAAGATCACATACTGAATTTCATTTGTTTAAATCATTGCATTTATGAGTTAGAAAGTTTAGTTGTATTCAAAAGCACAAATTCACAGAATATCAACTCTTTGAAAGATTTTATTCAAAATTTGATAAAAATCTCATATTTTATATACTAAACCTCTTCTCAGCTATTCTGCACCAAGTCTCATCTGTCTAGCTCTTTATGTTTTATAATTATTGAGTTCATTTACACTCGAACAATCACTTCAAATCTTGTTCATAATTTGATTAAAAAATTGGCAAATTTAATCTAAAATCCATATACCAAATTTTATTCGTCTAACTCAACTCTTTTTTGAGTTATAGTGTTTATAAACTGATAGATGTAATACCAAAAATGTGTTTTTCGTCTTCAAGGGAGGGATTTGAAACGTAGATGCTTCCAAAATCTCGAATTTGAATTTTTCGACGATCACAATTACTTTCATTTACGAGAAAGTAAAAAGAATTTGACGTGGAACGAATTTAAATCTACCTGAAGATTTATTGGATTTTTACAAATTACCTGTAAGAAATTTATAATCTGAGGAAAACGAGTTAATCCATAAACTCCTCTTGTTAATTTATTCATAATAATGCAAATTAAATCTAACTTATAATAAAGCTCAATATGTGTGTGTGTTGTAGCTCTACAAGCCAGACTGTTTGACTTACAGCTACCCAATTTGGTACATGTATATCTTGGAGGTTGGGAATGTGCAACTTGGAGCTCTTTTTTTAATTTTTAGTTAGTATTTTAATTAATTAAAAATTAAGCAAAATTTTGACGATTTTCCGCTATAACTTTCGAAAATATTACAGCACAAAATTAATTTTTACATCATGTTGAAAATCAAAATATAATCTTTTCAATGATTCTTACGTTTTAACCAACTAATTAAATTTCTGTTTTTAATGAATTTTTAAAAAACCTCTATTATTATTTTAAATGTGAAAGTTTAGATGGATGGATGGATCTTTGTTCTCAATCATGCCAGAACGGAAGTGGATGAAATTTGGTACAGAGATAGATTATAGGTTGGAATAGGACATAGACTACTATTTATCCCGGTTAATTGAGTGGTTAACTTTTTTATTAATTAAAAACTAACTTTCTCGACAAAAAATCTTTTCATTTCCCCACCGCTAAATGAGTAAGGCTTCAGTTTTTTTTTCCCACGCTAACGAGGTTAAGTTTAACATGTTTTCGACCTATTATTTGAAACGATTCTGTTTGTTTTCTTAATGTTTGATGCATTTAAAACTAAGCATTGTTAATTAATCTTTCGGATTTATTCTGAAGTACTTTTAAATTAAAATAAAGCAGCATAAAGGAAATTAAAAATTTCTAATCTGCATAGCGTTATCCCAACTGGCGTAGAAAAATTCACGTATTTGCGTTGCCATAACTGGGGTTGAAAATTCAACGCATGCGCAGTGTGTTCTGATTGTTGGCAACTGTACTTTCAACGGATTTACGAGCTTGATTTTGATTAATTAGTTTGGTGTTTAGTTTTATTCCAGGTAGACACTGTAAATAAATTGCTTTTAAGTTAGTTGTTTGCTTTTGTAATAAAATTGTATTTATGTTAGTTATATATTTTTCGTATATGTTTATAGTTTTAAGTACATCGTTTTTTTAAGTAGTTTTTAACATTTTTAAGTAGGTTTCGTTAATTAAGTAGTTTTAACATTTTTTCGCCCGATTATTTCAAACGATTCTGTTTATTTTTTTAGCTTTTGATGCATTTAAAATTAAACATTGTTAATTAATCGATCTATCCATGATGAATCTGAGACAATTTTGTTGACAAATTCTTGAGATATAACATAAATTTTCTTTAGTGCCCATAAAGTTTAAACTCTCAGTCACTCTGTTATCAGTAATCATATTATAAAAAAATGCTTTGTTTCAGTAAAAAATATTATTATATTAATTGCAGATTAATTCTTTCCACTTTAATTTAAAGCATAAATTCTACGGGAGCTAACAGAAAAGAGAGATACATATTATGTTATGGCTTAAGGCCTTTATAATATTATGAGTGAATTATAAGACTATCAAAATTTGAAGATTTAAAATATTTTGATAAAGAAGCTATTAAAATAAGAGTTGCATAAAATATTTAATTATTAAAATTTTAGCGAACATTAAGATTGACGAACTGGCTGGTAGCCAAAGGCGGCTAGTATTAAATAAAACGATGATATTTGCTATCTGTGCATAATGAGTAAGAATGTCGTCCAATAGTGATTCATCTTGCAAAAATATCTATCTGAAAAAACATAAATATGCAGTGGAATATCAGCTCGGGAAGAATATAATCCTGCAGGTTTATAAATAAAAAATAAGAAATTATAAAATGGTTAGTTTTTAGAAAAATTTGGCAAAGGACAGAAAGGGATCAAGAAGTATAACTGATATTTCCCTATTATTTATTTTTGTATTATTTTTATTATTAGGTTTTTATTTCTTTCATTCCTGAACCTATTATGCAGAACCTGAAACTTTTGTATTAAGAATTAAATTAAATTCTTCAGAAGCGTTCTTAAGAATTTGTAAATTTAATTCAAATTAGAAACACTTGCTTAATCCGATACAGCTAATCCAAATTCGAGATAGTACCAGCAATTCTGGAATATCTGAATGTCTTATTAAAAAAATTTTTTTATCCCAAATTCATAAATGAATTTTAGCAGATTAACATTGTTATCACTCCGATAGTAAAAGCCTGGCTCGAAGTTCATGATTTATATTATGAGGTTGTTCTTAAAAAAATATCTAGAAAAAATTTCATTTATATAAAATACAATTTGAATTTGATAAAGAAATTACCCTGAATTACCTTTAATTATCATTAATTAATTGGTAATTAATAGTAATAGTTACCATCTTGGATTTTGAACAGAGAGATTGAGAATATGTAATACGCAACAAAAGAGGTAGATTTACGATTTGTAATACGCATCAAAAGAGAAACATTTGAGTGATTGGACAGTGTTTTCCCACAAGTTTATATTCTATTAATTTTAAAATAAAATCATAACTAAGAAATATTCTAATCAAATAATTAAACTTAAATACCATGAATTACCTTTAATTACCGTTAATTAATTGGTAATTAATTGCAATAATTGTCATTTTGGATTTTAGAAAGAGACATTGAGAATATGGTAAATGAAAGACAAATAAAAGGAAGATTTATGATTTGCAATACTATGATTGCAATAATATAATTGCATCAAAAGAGAAACATTTGAGTGATTGGATAGTGTTTTGCCACAAGTTTATTTTGTATTAATTTTAAAATTAAATCATAAATAATAAATTTTAATTAAATAATTAAACTTACATATTTAGTTACATTAACTACTTTTTTCTAACTTTTTCGAAATCAGAAAATCTACTTATGTTGTAAATTAATGAACTCAAATCCTATAATTTTTCCGGACTTAGAATATGTATTGATATATGGCTTACTTAAACCAAAGAAATGTTTTTTTTTTTTCAATTTTTATTTTTTAAAGAAAACAATAAAATTATCAGGTGTTATCATGCTTTTATTTTGACAGAAAAATAAACAGTTTTCAAAGAGAAAGTTTTGTACATTTTCAGACATATTAACATAAGTAATTCAAATAATGCGCATTTAGTAATTGCTTACAATAAATGAATCGACTAAAACATGCATAACAAATTGTCATACAAATGTATATAACAATCTTTTGAAACTTTTGCAAAACAAAAAATGAATAAAATAGATAAAAAGAAACAATGGCTTTATAGATTCATGATACTAAAAGTTAACATTATTAGTTCAATAATGATTAATTTATTAAAAAGAAAAGACTTCGTAATACTTTTAAATGATAACAATAAGCCTGTAGTCTTCTTGCTGAATTTTTTTTTTAATGACATGAAAAAATTAAAAGTTGACATCAAAATATTCAATGGAAATAAAGAAATTGCAAAAAATAAAGACGGTGATTTGCTGGTTGTATTGTACTGTATGTGCGCATCGAGTTCCTCGTATTACCTAGGCTGCATTTGTATTGTTTAAATTGTCAGTGTATCCAGTATGGATTACATCGTCTATTTTTTTCTTACTGAGTGATCAAGTCCAAGGACGGACTCTAGTAAGACCTGCCTCTACACTTTGAGACAGACATCGGGAACGTCGACGGGGGCCTCGTGGTCTTTGCTCTTCCTTCTGAACTCATGCAGGATTCGCAGCGGCTGCTGCCTTACCAGGGCCTTCGTAGAATCGTCCTTGGCAGGCAGGCAGTGGAATGAAATAGTCTTGCTGGTGGTGGCTCGAGCTTTGCAATGGGGGGCACACTCGGCGACGGGTTCTGTGGAGAAGCATGTCTGGGCCACTTTGCCTGTGTTGTGTTCGACAATTTTGGTGCGTAGTTTGGTGCAACCGAATCCGCCTGAAAGCAATGGTAGCAAGTAAGAGTTTGAAATATTCAAATTCTATATTCGATTTCAGAAAATATAGAAATAAGATATAGTTATGCGATTAAGAATCAGCTTCAGTGCTCTTATTTTGAGGTACAACTCTCTTTGTAAATCTTTAGCTAGGATGTTGATAAATTATTCTGTTCCGAAACTACATATTGGATCAATAATAATCGATTGGGTGATTTGTATTTCAGTTCTCAATGACAAATTATTGATTTTTGATGCAGTTTAGAAATCTACAAAATAATGTAGCAGCTTGGCAAAAACTTGATCTTATCCCATTAAGCATGAATAGAATGAACAAATTCATAAAATTGAAACTACTCCCTTTTTACATAATATCTGATTCAAAACATTTTTTTATTCCTTCTATATAGAACCAACTTTAAGAAGTCGAAATAGGCAATCATTCCATTGATGATGAAACTATTTCGGTAAGAAATGCTGTATTTATCTGTGTTTGCATAATGAGTTTCTTTCTTCCACTATAGAGTTGGGCTTTGAACTATCTTATCAATGCTATTTTTTTCATTTCAAAAAATTCTTCTGATCCTTTGCATCCTTTGAAGCATCCTTTGAAGAATTCTATTTGAAATAATTTATAATTCTTACTAATTTCAATGCATCTTCATATGTTTTAAAGCTAAAATATTAGTATTTAGCTTATCAATTCTACAGCAAAAAACAGCTTCAAGTCAATATAATCATACCTCGAGGGTAGAATTAGAAAAAGCAGGTCAATAATACTTAGAAACTCTGAATATTCACACCATTACCGTGAAAGTTTAATTAATATGAAAAAAAGCATATTGATGTTGTGTATAAGAGACAAATTCATATAGATCCCTTTTCTGATGTCTTGTGATTAAATTCTGAATTATGAAAGAAATTTTTATCATGTAAGTGCATGATGTTTTGATTCGAGATTTTTGAAACTACAAAATGAACTGGCAGAAAATTGGCGATTTATCGCTTTTGAGGCAACGATTTTTCGCTTTTAGGGTTATTAGAAAATGATGATGAAGGTTGTCACATTTGGCAACTTATCGCAAACAAAAAGTTACAACATGGTGCCAACGTCCGCCATGTATCCGATTCTGCTGTCTGGCCAATAAAGGACAGGGTCTTAGGAAGTTATAGCCCTGAGAAACACAGAGAAGAAAACACGAAATAGAGAGAAGAGGTAATGAAAAATATATAAACTTTTGTCTCATAATTATGAAACAAACACATCATTTACCTTCATTGGGACATTTGGGCTCAAACTTAGGCACTTGGCATGTGTCGGAAGGAATGGCGTATGCGTATGCATAGGCAGTTTCATCTTCGTAGTAGCATCCCTCGGCAGTAGTATAACCATCATACTTCTCTCCGTTGTAGTTACCGCACAGGCCGCACACCTTGGCCCTGTAGAAGGGCGATACTTGGACGATGATATTATGGCCGTCGAATTCAACGATCAAGCCGTATTTCTCGGAATGCAGGGCGTAGTAAAAGTTCCTATGAGTGATGTAGAAATCTGCTCCGTGGTGTCGGTGCTCTCCCTCAAAGTGGAGGTAAGGTTTGGTGGCCGTCACGTCCACTTTGGTGCCATCGACCCGGATAATGATGTCCGAATCGTCGGATACTGGCAGAGCTTCCACTTTGTGTTTTCCGATGAAGACTTTCAAAGCCTGCAAAAAGAAGAAAATTTTAAAAAATATGCTATTAAAAGCATGTTATTACATCATTATATCAATCAATTTTAGATCAGTTCCGCTCTATTGCAATTCCTTATTCTTATTTTAATCTTTATTTTTGGTGAAAATATAACATACCCTCTAAATGATTAATTAGCAAATGGTTCTAGAATCTTATTGGATCTACTGGTTAAATTTTTCATTCCAAATGCACTGTAGGGCTGATCAAATATTTATTGAAACAACATTAGAAAAAAGAAAACTTTAATATTTTGAAATGCGATATAATATCTTCACCAAAGACAGCTGTTCTTTACTAATTTCTAGATAGAAAATATAAATTTTCGACGCGAATATCTGAGTGTTCAACACTTACCTTGTGGTAACGCGGATGATTGATTTTGGTGCCTAGGACTGTAAAGAATTCGTTGGGTGAGCAGTCCTTGGCAATGACTTTGTAGCAAGCGATGGGAGGCAGTTTATATTCGTATCTGTCGAAGGTTATCATATTGTCACCCTCCAACTTGCAATGAACTGAAAAAAAATATTTACAAATAAGTGGACACTTTAGTTCTCCTTAATCTCAATAATATTTTCAAATTTTCTAAAAAATTTTAAAATAAATAAATATTTATTAAAAAATTATGTTTTGTATCTGTAAGATTTTAAGCTAATCTCTGGAATTTTAGCTGAAAGTCTCTGCATGCTCCAGATTATTTCAAATAATCTCTAAATTTAAATTATTCGGCGTGGATTGAAAAAGTATTCTGAATAAACCTGATTCTTACTTATAAATAAAAAAGTTCTATTAAAAAATAAATTTAACTAAACAGAAATTTAAAAGTATTGAAATAAGGAATTCTCATCACGTTTTCTTCTAATCCTCTTCTCTCTTAAGGGAATTCTCTTCAAAATGTTCTCTAATCTTTCCCAAAGGAATTATCTTTTGCCTCTCTTCAATTCTGCTTTTAAAGTTTTTTTGGGAGCAGGGAGCAGATAATAATTGCCAATATAGTTGCTTTTGGATACATAGGCCTCATCTCTAGGGTAATCCATATAATTACAAGCACCAAGGCCTATATGAAGTCTTTGATTCGCATTCGATGGCCGCATGAATGTTCTGTACGTGATTATGTAAACATTTTGAATTACTTCTTGTGCTTTTATTTCATCGGAGTATGCAGCAGATTGGATTTCAATACATTTTTCATTTGCAACATTGAATGAATTGAAGATAAGCATTATGCAAGTAATGTTTTCCAAGGCAATGAAATAGTATCCATTATCATCCATTGTGGATGATAATGGTTGTTGAATATGTGTCCAAAAGAAGCCATAAAGGGGATTATAATTGGTCCTAACAAAACTTTAAAAGTAGAATTAAGGAGAGGCGAAAGAGAATTCCTTTGAGAAAGAAGAAGAAAATTAGATAAGAATTTGAAGAGAATTCCCTTAAGAGAGAAGAGAATTAGAGAAGAACATGAAGTGACACCACTTGGATGTTGCATATGTGACCAAGGATACTGACACTGGACATTTATTAAGCACTGAAACAAAACTTGAAGTTTCAATCTACATTGTGCTCAAGTTTTTCTTTTTTTCTGGCCCATTTTACAAGGAAATTATAGCCATTTCTGATAAGCACAATTGTTTTGAATAAATAAATGTTTTATTAATGAAAATTATCTATTTACTTTTATTTTTTTCGAACACTTCTTATAAAATAGCATAACAAGAGATGTAGAATATGCATCATTTGATCACCTAATAGGCTTCAATCCAAGTTTACTTACTGTCGCTGAAAGAGTTCTTGACGTGTAGATCCTCGAAGACGGGATATGACCTGAAGCCCCTGTAGAAAGGAACGGGCACGTGTGTATAATAACTGTTTGAGTGGGGCTTGTGAACTCGGATGTCGGCCACTGGTAAGTGTAGGGAGAAGTTGGCATGCAAGTGGAACTCGTCCTGAGGATTCTGGATGTCCACGATATTGTGGTCGCCGTAGAAGAACATAGCGTGCTTTGCCGCCCAGAGAGCTTTGTAGGTGCCGTTCAAAAATCCTTTGGAGAGCTGTAAGGTGAAAGAATGGATGTGATAAAGCATGATTCACAAAATTACAATTACTGATTTCACGTTTTCCTTTCTCCCCTAAAGTTCTACATTGCTGCCTCATCGCGGCGGGGAAGTGTTCATGGGCGGAATTGGCGAAGTACATCGGGAGAGTATTCTCTTGGTAGGGTCACCCAAGGCGTGAAGGCCATTCCATTATGCTCAGCTAAATACAATGCAGGCATGAGGCAAAGTCACACTTCAACCTTTGGTGCCTCTGGGTTCTTGACCTCTTGAAGCTGCATTTTAAGCCGTTTTATCATGACTCGTCGATTAAGACACAATGAGCACACTGCTACATTGTTTGAAGGCGTTCGGGCTTATGAACCTGGTTTGATGTTACTGTCGATCAGGTGGGATAAGCCACAACAATGTTTTTCTTTAACTTGATGGCTTTCATTCTTGTAAAAAGGTTATTTTCTATTAAATTATTTTTCACTCTGTTTAAATATATTAGAATTATGAAGTTCTCTATATTTATATGTTATATTATAAGTATAGTATTCAATATATTTATATTCTTATACCTAGGTACCATTTAAAAGCTAATCTTAATTTGAATTTAATTCCATATGAGGATCATGTGTTAGTTAATGAATCTGAGAAAACATTAATTTTAACTACGAATTATGCAATGAAATGAAATATATTAAAATTAAACAGTAAAGACTAATAAATAAAAAGCTAAAACATACTGTTATAATATCAGTTCCTGACAATTATTCAAGAAGAACGATTATTGAGTCAACATGAAGTGTGGGAAAAATATTTTTACGATTGAGGTATACATTGAACAGATTTTGATTGCATATGATCTTATTTATCACAATTCAATAAATTTCAAAGCCTATTCAACACTACATCACAGGAAAACAACAATGGCGATGACGTGTGTCCATGATACTAAAAGTGATTTGACAAATATGATTGATTTCATTACGTTTTGACTGTAATTTTGTTCTATTTTGTAAAAATTCTTTGGAAAATCTATGCGATTCTATGAAAAATGTTTTTACAACGATTTATGCGATTCTGTGAAAAATGTTTTTACAACGAATTTATTTGTATTATTACAGTATACTTCCTTAATTCCAGTAAATTTTATATCTTCAGCATTAACTCCATTGATTCTATATGGCGACTCTATGCCATATAGGACTACTTGTTTATTAACACGCACACTATTGACTCTTTTGAAGAAATTAGCCTTCATGAGTTATTATTTTTGCTCCTAGAGGTTGGCTTATGGATAGTTATAGGTCTTCAAAAGGCCAATAAGGAGATAACATCTCAAAAGAGAAAAGATGCTGAAGAAGTCAGCAATATCACGGTGCGTCAAGTGAATTGAGGTCACCTTGTGATAGCCAACTCATTGTGAAAGGAAAGTGAGTTTAACTAAAGAAATCATATTTTCTGAAGTTTTTATTTTCAATTGTTTTACAAGCCTTCAGAAAAATCGGTTACATTTGAAAAGAGAAATGGAGATAATACCGAAAAATTCCAAACAATATTTAAATAAATGAAATAAATTTAAAATAATAAGCAGTGATACAACTAACCAATTAAATTTTTTTAATGCCATGAAAAATTTAATAATATATTTTTCAATTTCTATTATTTCTCTTTTTACTTTCTTTTTTTTTATTTTACCAATTTTCATACTAAGATTATCGTATTCTAAATATGGCAAATATTTAAAAGAATAATTATTAATAAGCTCTTTATTCCAGCCTTTTTAAAAGCCCATTTGATTAATCTATTTGTTATAATCTGTCAAAATCAATCAATCAAAAGCAAATTTCGTAAACTTTAAATTAGCATTTATCTATATCTTTAAAAATCAAATATTGCAAACATTTTTTTAATATCAGCTATTTAATTATGATTATAATTAGAGTTAAGTTTGATTAAAAGACAGGAAAGATATCGGGAACCTATCTTCTCGATTATTCTGTTGTTTTTAAACGATTGAACGATTAACTATAAAATAAAGAGTGGAGCTATTCAAGATGTATTTCGGATTTGTGACTTTCGCAAGGTTAGGAAAAAGTGCAGCATCTGATAAAGTTATACATTCGTCTTTTAAAATTAGATATTGAAAATATTTTTTTACTTGTGACTAATGCTAAATGTAGTTAAAATTCCACGCAGATTTCGGGTGCTCAGTCTTATTTCTGGTACAGTGACTCACACAAACACTAATAACAGTTAGCCATCCTACATAAGAGCCTTATATCAAAAAGCATTGGACAACTTATTTGTGAAACTTTTATTTTAAATCTTTCCCAGAGACATAAGGACAATCCTTACAGAGATGGAGATAGAGCAGATATCTGTATAAGAGATTAAGCCATTGATTACTGCTCCGTCATTCTGTATCGGCAACGGCTGTTTCATCACAAATTGTATATGTTTATTAAATATTAGGCTAAATATATATATGCAATCTGTGGAGTACAAAGCAGTAGCTACACAAAATATCGAGAAGCGGTTATGTATTGAAATAAATTGATAACAAATGGATATTGGCCATATAACTCTTATTCTTTTCCGAGTTTCCATGACCGGCAAAATTATCTCTAATAAAGGTTCCAACACTTCTACGTTGTGGAGATGGGTTAACAAAAAACAAAATTTGATTACACCATTCCACCTTTAGGCATACATCAAGATTTAATAATCGGAATACTATGACATCATACGGGAGTTGAGTCTTAAAGTCTATCAGCGGGCAGGATACATCTCTTAAAAGGCACGTTCCGTCATTCCTTAAAGGTAGCCAACAACACACGATTTCTTAGCATACCAGAATGGCGATAATCCATCATCATCACGGAAGTTTCTTGTTTCTATATCTGAAACACCTGAGGTAAGGAGTTTATGCGCAGTGCCTGATTTGTAATCAAATTGGCGCTATTCGCTTCTGTGACATTTTACCGCAAATGATTTTGGATGGATACACTAGGCATTAATATAACCTAAATTTACTTATGTGATTTTAACTTAATTTTGCGAAAACAGGATTTATAAACGAAGGAAAACTCTTAACCTTTTCTACATCAAAAGAATCTATTAATTGAAAATACTAAATATATGCAAGGATCTACACTTACGTTCTCGAATTTCCCATGGAAGTGGTATCCATGAACAGTACTGATGACACGGATGTACTCTAAGCATTTCTCGCCATAGTTGATGCCTCTGGCGCGCTCTTTCAAGCACGCCTGGTAGTAATGGGCATAGGGGTTGTAGTGCTCTGGGGTATCGGGTTCCTCTCGCTTCGATTCGAATAGCCTCTGTTCTTCGGTTGGGAAGAATTGACCATCGATCTTGATCTGTAAGAAAGGAAGATAAATTCTGTGGTTTAGAAGGACTTTAAACACTAGGAATGAGCTGGGATTGATGCAACCGGGTATTTATTCCGTATAGTCCTTTAAACCAGACATTAAAAAATGAGAGTAGATTTTTTAGCTAGATTGAATTGTTTTGAAGAGTTTTTAATGCGTTTTTTGTTGCTGTTATTTTCATAAAGTCATGTTATAAAAGAAACGGTGTTCAGTGGGAGCCGTTCTATTCATAAGATAGTTCCCGATGACAAGCGTAGATTGAATCACATCATGGCTCGTTGATAATCATTGCATATTACAAAAAGAATCCATATTTAAATATTTTAAAATTCATCAAACCCTATCAATTAATTGTGAGCTCGTCTTATTATAAATAAACACAACGAAATTAAAACGTTACTTTACAGTAACCTTTTAAAATTTTGGGCAGAATCTCTTTAATTATCTTCAGCAATATGCACTAAAAGAAAAGAAATAAAAATTTCCTTTTGCATGAAGAGAAAATGTAATAATATAGACAGTTTTATAAAGCAAATCCACTGCATGTAATGAAGTTGCAACATCTTAAAAAAAGATATCTAACTTATAACAACACAGAATGGAACATTGTTTCTCATATTTCATTATCACTTTTAAGCAGTAGATTTTTATGAAAAACTACACATTAAACATATCAATTATATGAAAAATGTATCTAAGAAGAAATGTAATAAATAAATTGTAGCAATTACAGTGCGTGAAAAAAGTATAAGGACAACATGTAATTGCATGAAAATATGGTTTATTTCCATTTCACCTAAATGAACTTTTTATATTTCTTACTTCTGCTGCATAATTTTGTGATAACACTTATAGCACATAAAAAACATAATTTAGCTTCAAAATATTGATTTTACAAAATTTAACATTAAAGGAAATACGGAAAAAATTATAAGGACATGTTGTAAAATACTTAAAAATTTTTTCAATAATCAAGAAAACTACCTTTTTTTTCAATCACTTGAATGAGCCGAGAGGTCATAGATCCTGAAAGATCTTTTAAAATGTCCACAGATATTTTTTCCCAAGCGTCTTTGATAGCGACGACAAGATCTTGTGTACATTGATACTATGTGCCGATTTTATAAACTTCTCGGGCTAGAAGTCCCCATAAGTTTTTGATTGGATTAAGATCGGGACTTCTTGCCAGTCAATCAAATAAATTTACAGAATTAGCTTCAAACCAGAGTTTTGTACTCGTAGAAACGTGTATCGAAGCATTATCCTGCTGAAAAATATAGTCCCCTGAAGTAATTAGTGGCGCTTCAGGAAACAAACTTTCTCCTAACATATCAACATACCTGTCCGAATTCATTTTACGGTTGATAAATACAATTGGAGGGGTTCCATTTGCCGGAAAAGCGCCCCATACCATAACCGAGCCACCACCATATTGACGCCTGGAAAACACTTCCTTGGTCTTTCGCAGATCAAAAATAACGGAAACCATCAGGTCCATCAAGCATCAAGATTGACCTTTTTTTCGTCCGAAAAAAATTACATCAGCCCACTTTTGACCAATAGAAATGTATTTTTTGGCAAAGTAAACTCTTCTTTTCTTATGATGATTTGTAAGAGGGGGGCGTGACACTAATTTCCCATAAGAAACTTGAGGATGTTTACTCAAAACATTTTGAACAGTCCTTGTTGAGCATGGTAAACTCAAATTTTGTCTAACTTCATTTGCGGTTTCTTTTTTCTCGCAAGCTCTCCTTATAATCATTCTTTTTTGTAGACGAGTGAGAATTTCTGGTCTCCCAGATTGCTTTTTCATACCATACATCCCAGGATTTTTTAGAAAATTATAAACCACCGTTTTAGATCTCTTGGTTCTTTTTGAAATTTCCCATCCACTTAATCCACATTCTCGAAAAGCAACAATTTTTCCTTTTTCAGAGTCAGAAAGTTGAGTTCCTTTGGGCATCGTTTAAAAATTCACACTGAAAGTCGCCGAGTGGGAAATTCTTTTCGCAAATGAATCTTTTAACTCGGAATTGTCATTTTATGCTTTCAAATATGCAAATTTTTAAATAATTATTGGAGAAAAACCAATGTCCTTATACTTTTTTCCGTTTTCATTTAGGTTTAAAAATCAAAATTTAAATTTTAGCAGATTTAAAATTGAAAATTTTAATTACTTTACGCATAAAATATTTTAGTTTTACTTCTATTTTTGTTACAAAAATTTGCATTCGATTCTGTAAACGAGGCTTCTAGATTTGGCGATTTTTCGCGTGTCCTTATAATTTTTTCGGGCACTGTATGTAGATTTTATAAAGAAAAGAATATGATTTATCTATAAATGGTTTAATAGAGATAAATAAAATGTTTGTATCTTAATACCAATGATCCCATTACCACCATCATTTCAATGCGAGTGATGCATGCATTTCAGATAATCCATAGTAACCGAAACACAATCTATGAAATTCTTGAATTGTTATTGAAACGAAACCTTTTTATTGTGAGTGATACAGTTTTTGGAAGCAACCCTTTAATTCATGAAAGAACAATGATACACTCCCGACTGTGCCCCTGCCTTACAGAGGTACTATGTGCTGTGCAGGTATATACAGATAGCCAAAGATGAAAAAAGATGCCATTCTTATGAAGAACCTTATCTTTTTAAGTTATCATGCAATGAAAAGAGTTTTTTCAAGAGTAGAAAATAGGATGAGGTATTTTTTAGAAAGACGAACTTTTTAAATGAGATGAAAATGGCGAAACTGTAAAAATCTTGCAATGCTATTCTGAAGTCACATAGCTCACATTTAGTGGAAGATTCTTCCGTTTGCTAATAGAAGCTCGCGACCCTTAAGAGAATACTCAGGCTTTTTAACCTAATGTTCAAACTGGAAATTAGACATGTGAAGTTCACTGTTTCGTAGATGCACTGCCATAAATTAATGTCCTTGCACGTTAATTTTTAAAACGCAACTTAGGCTTGCGAAAAACTGTTATTAAATATTTTAATTTTTATTTCGCATTTGGAACTAAGTTTCAATAAGCTACAGGGTCGATTACAAAGCTTTTGGAAATCCGAGCTCACCTTCTGGTCAGTGGAGCAGTCCTTGCCGAAGTGCAGTTTTAGGGAGCTGTCAACCTGGTGGTTCATTCCAATGGTGTCCAGGAGGGCGACTTTGCCTAGGTCATATTTGGGATACTTGAGGTAGCCGCTGCCGCAAATCTGAAGATAAAAAGAAGAATAAGCGACTCATTTTGTACCTTTTGACAATTATTTAAGTATTATTACATAGTAAAATATATATGAGAGGTTGTAACAGAGGTCTGCAGCGAATTAAAACATAGCATTGATTTCAGCAATTAAAAATCAACTAAACAGACTAACTTTTGTTTTAAAATGGATAATCTTTGTATAGTACATTTCTGATAAGCTACCGAACGGAGATCTGAAACATATAACGGACAGGACATTGATCTAGTAGTTCAAAACCAACGAAAGAGGATAGTTTTTGTTTTAAAATAGTATAATCATTGTATTGTACATTGCTGATGAGCTACCAAAAGGAGATCTGAAACATATTATGGACATGACATTAATCTCATCAATTAAAAACCAACTAAATAAGACTAATTTTTGTTTTAAAATGAATAATCTTTGTATAGCATATTTCTGATAAGATACCAAACGGAGATCTGAAGCATATAATAGACATGGCATTGATCTAGTAGTTGAAGACCAACTAAAGAGGTTAATTTTTGTTTTAAAATAGTATAATCATTGCATAGTGCATTGCTGATAAGCTATCAAAAAGAGATTTGAAACATACTATTTAATATTACAACTAAATCAAACAAAAAAAATTAAAAAATATATAGATTATAACCAGCTATTTATATTTATATTTATTTAAAAGTTCTGAAATTCAAGTGAGATTGGTCGAAACTGCTGAAATACAGATTCAACTGGCGGGAATTGATTCAAACTAGCTTGATCAACTCAAGTGAGATTGATCAAACAGACTTCCAATTGCTGAATAACGTGAATGTAAATTCACACTTTTTTTAATAGCACATTTCTCATTCGAGCTTAAAGTTAGCGTAATAAAAGCGTAATAGAAATTGTGCCACGAAACATTTTATATCTCGAGTAAAATCTTCTCCTAATCTATAAATATCATATTTTAACAATTTTTAAAAATATAACTTCAATATCTATATTGTATATTTTCTACAATGCAAAACAGTAGATACGTAATGCTGTTTCACGAAATATAGTTAAATGTTTGCGAGTCATTTCGAATTTCAAAATCAGAGCTGAACTGAAATCACCTCAAAAAAAGTTTTAAAACTTTTTACATCCAACAAATTGTTTTTAAAAAATTCATTTCTTATCTCGACTGACTTGCCTTCAAGTTCGCAGTTTCTGAGCTGTGGAAGGGCGATCTGTTGTAGTAGAAGTTCACTTTGTGGTGCGCTCGCTTCAGGTCTCTTGTCCAGGAAATCTTGGCGTTGACTTTCCTTTCCTTGTCGCCAAGTCCTTTTTCCTCAAATTCGAGAGCGCATGTGCAGAAGGGCCCGTTCTCGTTGTCCGTAATTTTGTAGTCCTCGAAACCTTCGCTTGAGAACTCGGGCTGTGTGTGCTCCGAATCATAATATTGGTATTTGACGCTGCCTTGTAACTGCAGATGGAAAAAAAAAATGTATCACATCGCGTTTGTGCGCTTATTGAAGAATTTCTCCTGAATTTTTAAAAAATGAAACATAATAGTTCTTAAACAGTTTAATCCTCTTTCTTCTATGTAAGCATTCCGCTTTGCAGCTTTAGGTGGAATATAGAATCCTTATAGACACGAGGGGAAGAAATAGATTTTTTAAATTATATTTAATAGACTGTTTTAAATTTTATATAAAATTAATAATTTTAAAATAAAAGAAAAACGATATATTAATTCCACATTTATAATTAGATTTATATATATATATATTTAAAATTTTTAAATGGTGAATTTTTTTGTGTAATAATAAGCCTCAAAGAGTTAAAAAAAGACAAAACTTTAAATTTCAGTTGATTTTTAATTAATTAAAATTTCAGAAATGGTTTTGTTCGCAAGCACTTAATGAAGTAACTATCAATCAAATATCAATATCTTGATCTCGTTGTCAGGAAGATTTCATGATAAATCAAATTACCCAGAGGAATTTGAATTTTATAAAAATGGATTTGAGAATTTAAGTGAATGAAGCCACGGTTATCTTGAAGTAGGGCAAAGTAAGGATCCTGTTAGAATAGAAAATATGTGGCTTTACAATTCTTGAATGTATCAAATCAGTTTCAACTGTTGCTTTGCATTAGACAAAAGAATTTGTCAAATTATTTATAAAAATGAACCGTTATAACCCTTTTATCATTCAACTACCATGTTTTATGAACCATTATGTTTATAAAACACTATGCAAAATTGTAGGTACAGAAAATCATGATGCTATATCATCAAATAGTATGAATTCCGTTGAAATGTTTTATTACAATTTTTAGCAAAACAATTAAATTTTTTATCATTACCATTCGCAGATAAGAGTAAATTTTCTAAACTGTTTTTCAAGTATCTGATTTTATCTAAAGGTTTGATTTAAATGAAAATAGTCGCTTCAATTATCTACCTGTTATTTCAAACGATAAAAAAATAATTTTTAACACTGAAATATTTTAGAATTTTATTATTTCATTCAAAATTTCACATTTTAGAATTTAGAATTTGGATCATTCTTCTTGTGAAATCATATGAATAACGCTGCAACTCAAAGCATAATTCAATAGTCAGTATGTACAAATCTTTAACTTGATTTAAGATTCATATCAAAGCTTTATTTGTTATAAAGAAATTTTATTTAACAAATAACTCAAAGACCATTATTAGCTGTAGATGCAACTGTACATACGATGCACAACTGAGCGCAATTGTGAACGGCGTGGTGTCAGATCTGATGGGAATATTAACCAACAAAAATCAATGGTGCGACCAAGCAACTAAATGTAGCCCGTGACCAGAACTACCAACTACACGATGACATTTAATTGCGCTAAAAGATAATGGGATTTTGCAATAGTATAAAGTATTAGTCAAGTACAATGAATTGTATAACTAATTATTTGATGCAACTGCGACAGTTAAACAATAAATCTGATGGGCATATTGGCCAACAGCAATCAGTGATCCAACCAAGCAACTAATTGCAGTTTGTGACCAGAGCTGGCAACTACCCAATGATTTTTATTCGTCCCAAAACATGACAGAATAATTAAATTAACTTAGTGAAGAATGACTACTGTACCACTAATCTTTCGATGCAACTGCACCAGTTACACATTTGCTCTCAACCACACAATTAGTCATTTACTTGTCTGTCATTAGCAAGTCATTTTTACTCGTCATTTGCGATATTTTTTGAATGGACAAGAAATTAGAGATCAAATTGGAACAGCAAAGGAAAGAGATAACAAAATTATTTGAAAGTAAAATCAAGTACGGAGATTTAATTGTTGATTTTGAAAAAAGTGATTATTTGCATTTAAATGTAGGATTGAATTCTTAGGATACTACTTGAAAGAAATTTATTCTAGGATTTTTTTTCATTATAAGAGCAAGTAGAAGAAATTCTTTATATAACGTCACTTTCAAATAACTTTGTCCAGATCATTATTCAAAGGTTGTGCGATCCGTTGAAAAATTCATAATTGCTGTTTAAAATGGAGTTATAACTAATCCCTACAAATTGTTTAGGACTAAGTTAATATCGCTCTCCCACAGAAATATTCAAACAATTAATTTTTTTTTCAATTTTCATAAAATATTTAGTTAAAAGCTCAACTTTTCCAACTGGTTTAAATTTGTTACCTCTTTTGTAGCTCCCGTAGCTGCATGGCTGAACTTAATGTCCACAAAGCAAGGCTCAAATTTTGGGTTGGCATACAGGTAGTAGAATTTCTGACGATAATCCTTGTTGAAGAGGAAACTAAGCCAAGAGCCCTCGTCGTTGAATTCGTTTTCGTACAAGGCGTGGACATCGAAACCAACTCCGAAAATGTCGTGGAGGTAACTCTGGTGCAGCTGTAATATAAAATAGAATTTTTTGAAAAATTACGATGGATCATCCGGCAGCATAATACATTACTATTTATATTTTTAGCAACATGGAATTATTCGACATGAAAAGGGATAATGATAAGTGAGGGAAAATGTTGAGTGACAAGGGAAGAAAAAGTGCGAAGGCTTTTTATATTTTAAAAAAAACCTTGTGTAATATATCGTCACATGTAATCAATTATCCAGGAGCGTACTTAGTACGATGTGCAAATCTTTTTAACCAAGTATCAAAGAATGCCAGTAATGAATTTAGTAACAAAATGTCTCTCACAAAATAGCCTAACTATTGTTGAAAATCTTGGATAATGGAGATTTAAATCAAGAAACACTATTGTACATTTAAAAATTTATCTAATAACAGTGCAACAATTTCATATCTAAGGGAACGTAAGTGTTGTGCTTGAATTTTAGTTGATAATTAGAAAAAAATGTTTATTAGCTTACGTGCTTCCTGCTCTTTCGTTGGACGGGATGATAGCCGTCTTCCAAAACGGCCGGGACGCCATTGCCATACAGGTCAGTGTAGGTATACGGCTCGTATTTGAAGTGGTAGATCTCGTGCGTAACTGGTGTCCATTGGTAGTTCAGTTTCTTCTCTTTCACGTCAAGGTCGAACTTCATTTTGATTGGGAGTGATAGGGTGGCCCTGCGGTTGATGCCTGCTCCGAAAGTTGTCTGATCGAATGGCATGAATACTCCGATAGAGGCGAACAGGTTCTTGTCGATGCTGTAATAAGAAATGTATATTTTGCAAAATATTTGCTAGATGGTTTGGTTATTTCGAATGAAACATTTTCTTGTTTTTCTAGTCAAGGAAATTATTTGTTCAATTATTATAGTTCAGTATTTATGAGAGAAAAAAATAAAAATGTTATGTACTGAACGAAATATAACAAAATTTGGCCACCATACACATTAAAGTATGCGGTTTCAATTCATCAAGAAAAAAAAATAGTACCAGAAAACGCCGATAGGGGAAATTCTGGCGCTGCGATGGAAAACTTTATTATGTAATTTGCTTATATTGGTTCTTTGTGACATGACATGGAAGATAAAAGGAAGTATTGCGGGAATTTAAGACATTCTGCGAGAATTCATCCGTCGATTGCGTTTCTTATTAGTCAAGCTGTTTTATCAGCGAGATACCGTTGGTTAAAACAGTTACGTATAGGACCAACTTGGGAAGAATGGTTGAAAGATTTGAAGCAACAGGAATTCTTGGTGTGCAACCAGGCCGAGGACGTAAATATATCAAGTAGGAACAAATTGAAGAAGTTGTAACAGCCGGTATGGATTAGGCGAGTGCTAATTAGCAGGGTACCAGCAGTATCAGCAATTCAATATCACGACAACCAGGTACCCCGTTCTCGACGGCGCAGAAGATATTGCGTAAGATCCTGAAATTTTATCCTTATAAGATAACACAAATTAACTGATAACACTGATCCGAATCTTGGCAATTTCTGGTTGTAGGACTACTTGAAAGGCATTGTGTATCAATGACATATTCCTGACATTCCTACTTTAAAAGATTAAATAACGTTACATGTCAGAAGAATAAATGCAGATATGCTACGAAGCGCCGTCGAAAACCTCGTGCACCGCATGCAATTATTAAAACCATAATTTGGCGGTCACCTTGAGCTAAATTTGTAAATTGGTTATAATAAAAGTTTTTCATTGGTATTTGATGTGTTGTTATTTACTGTTTCCATTAGCAGTTATGTATTCTTTTTTTCCCACATTTTGCGCTTTAGCCCCAGGAATTCCCCTACCGGTGTTTTTGGTACTAATTTTTCTTTCTTGATAAATCGAAACCGCATACTTTAATGTGTATGCTGGCCAAATTTTGTATATTTCGTCCAGTACATAAAACGTGCTACAGGACTCCTAACACCTCCTGGTATTTCTTGATCACCCTGTATATATATATATATATATAATGAAACTCTAATTTCAATTTAATTAATTTCTAAGGTTTTATCTTAATTTAGCCCATATTAACATCATTCTAAAATATTCTCTTATTTCCTGATCGCATTTCACTTTTTCTATTTAATTAATTTAAGCTTTCTAAAATGATTAGGTTGGCAATTCACACGCTCTGCGTGAAAGGATAGAAAAATGTCCAATAAGCACATTCTTTTTAAAAGGTCCCTGTGCTTCCCTTACTTGTGATTGACATGCATCAGAAATCCCTATCAGATTCTTAATAATATAGCAATGTGAAAAAATATTTTCCTTTTCAATATCTCATGTTATATAAGACGAGAGATAATTTATTTCTGTTTCTTCCCCACTTGTTTAATCTATTGTTGTGAACGGACAAGCTTTGTCCGCCTAAATAAATTATGCCTTCCCGGGATGGAGAGAATAAAACAGATTTAAAAATGCAAAGTCTTTTCACTACTTGTCGCACCTGCATTTTGCTTCACATAAAATAATGCTTAAATTTAGGGTTTGGCGGTTTTTTAAACCCGATTTTAAAAAAAACCGGTTTTGTAAGTAAATTTGTCACATTCGAAAACCTGTTTTTAAAGAAAACTGGTTTTCCTGAGTGCCTAAAAAATCCAAATTTTTAGAAAAAAAAAAAAAAAAAAAAAAGTTGAATTTTATTCGTTAGGATCGATTTGTCTAGCAGCTGAGGGATTAATGCGACGAGATGCGAATTTATTAACAAGTGAAAGTATATTTGAATTTCTGTTAAATGAACTAAAATATGTGAACACTGAAAAAAGTGTGAAATTATTATATGCTTTAGAAGAACGAATTCAAAAAAGAAGACAGGTAGAATTAGCTACTCTTTTGCTGTATTTGCAAAATCCATAAAACATTTCTAGTTCAGCGAAGAAATCTAGTGTACTTTTTTTCTCCAAAAACCGAAATTATTAAGTTATCTGGAAAGATATGGTGTAGAATATTTCCAAATTCTTATGTGGAAACCGATTCTGATGAAGAGCATATCGAATAAACTACTCAACAGAGTAATGCTTTTTAAAAAGAAGCCATGGAAAAATCAATTCATAAGTTTCTTGAAGATCCTGAGGAAAAACTTGCAAATCCAAAGACACTGAAAGCTGAATTTTCACTATTTGAGGCAACTAATAAAAGAACAAACATCTTAGATTTGTTATTTGATGCCATGAAAACTAGAAGAAGTTGAAGAAGTTGGTGAACGAATATTTTAAATTTCAAGCAATATGTGTCCAAAATAAGAACAAGACTTAGTCACCGTTCAGTCGATATTTTATGTTTTTTAAAATCCTATTTTCTTAAGAGAAATTAAAATTAGTGAAAACAATATAAATATAATTAACAATTTTTGTTTAAGTTTTCGTTATTTTGTGTAAGTAATATGTATATGTTATTTTTAATTTATATATATATATATGAGCAAATAATTTTTCAATCAGATGGCAGTTTCGAAGACAACGAAGAGACTTTGCATTTTTAAGTTCGCATTAATCAGTCCTTGGAAGACACAATTTATTTACAAGAAGGCACGGACAAAACACGTCCGCTCCCATCAACAGATTAGGCAAGGAAAAAAAAACACTAATTATCCCTGGTCTTATGTAACAGGAGATTTCTTACACGTGTCTATTCTGATCGGAATTTCTCACGCGTGTCGACCTTGACAAGGGAAACAGAGGAATCTTTAGAAGAATCTGTTTACATCAACGATTCTTTATGTCTTCACTCGGCACGTGGGAACCGCTGACGCAATTATTTTTACAAAGCTTCAGTTGAATTAATTAAATAGAAAAAGTGGAATGGGATCCGGAAATAAGAGAATATTTTAGAATGACTTTGACATGGGCTGAATTAGGCTAAAAATTTAGGAAATTAATTAGGATTCTATATACATATATATTGATTTCGTTTTTTTGTTACTTTATATAACTTACAGAAAATATTTTTACCCATTCTGTTTTTTGACAAAAATTCGAAAACCAGCTAAAACCGGTTTTACAGAAATATTGAATTCGAAAACCGTTTTTTCAAAAAGTCGGTTTTTGTATAAACCCTAGTTTGGGGCATTATAGATCGTAAAGTTTATCTATACTGTAGGCAATACTCCTCTATTGAGGAGTATAGAGCTTCGATTGAAAATGCCTGATTCAGTATAGAATCAAACATTGTTTAGAACTTTTCAATCTTTTTCAATGACCAATCGTACTTAAAAATTAG
>JAPMOR010013083.1:1015932-1045524 GCA_026543865.1 Argiope aurantia
TTTGTTCCCTTTTGAATCATTCAAAATTTCATAAAGATATACCAAAGACATACTGCTACGAATCTGTAATGTTGCTTCCTAGCACAGTTAGTTCAATCACTGGAAAGACCATTTTACGATCAGCTTTGTTGCATTCTTGCGAGCTGACTGGGTGTCAAATCAGTGATTTCAGGGATTGGAGGCAAAATTTCGCGACCATTTGGCGACGAATTTGGTAACTTTGACAAAAAAAAACCATGATACTGGAAACTTCCAGAATTTTAGCGATTGAACCAATAGGAACCGAGATATGCTTGATTGTCCCAATACCTTCTCTACCCTCCTCAGGGCAAAAAGGCCAGCAGTCTCAAGCTGAAGTCAGTCGTATATAGAGTCGTCGAAGGGATAGCGAAGCAACGGCGGAATAGTTGGATGAATCTAACGAAGCGCAAACGTGGAGTGGAGCTCAAATGATTGTTAAACTGAGCTGTGAGCCGAGTACTACTTTTTATTGTAGAAGCACAATCGAGTCGTGTGAGGAGTAGCCAGTCGTGTTGCTTTGTGTTTTATGGTTGCTATTACTACCGATTACCACTTATGGGCTACTGTTTAATGTAGTGGGCTGTATGTGTTATCTGTGTTCATTTGGCTGTATATCTATTGTCTGCGTATTTTTGTCTTCATGTTAATAGAAGTCATCGTTCGTTACTAAAGAACTGTTTCTTCATCGACCAACAAATCGCGAAAGAAACCTGGAATTTCTTTAACTATATATATCCTTAATTCTCTGCACCTTAATCCTTGATCAAAATCGAAAAAAATCGGTTCATCAAAGAATTTAGTATTTCATAGTTTATGGAAATATTGTACTCAATACCGAATGAACTTTAAATGCAGAAAAGCATTTTTTTAGTAAATTATATTTAAGTTTTGAAGAATGGAGCAAAATTTTTTAAGCATGGTGATTGATAATTTAAGTGCGAGTTTATAATTTGGAAAATTGAGAGTTACCAGTTTTAACATATAATTAAACCCCATCGACCGTCAAAATGAAATAGTAAAGCTTTGAATTTATTTTTAAGAATCAAAAATTTCAAGAAAACTTTCATGTTGACTCTTTAAAGCGTGATGGTCTATCTTCTGAAGCACTTATATCATAGTATTTTATGCATAATAATTCAATTTTTAAACCACGTGATGAAGAAGGTATATTTTTAAACTTTAAAAATATACTTTCTGATTATGTAGCCAGTTAATCCAGTTAATATATCAATAACTGGTTTAAAACCTAAACGTCATGAATTAAATGCTCAGATATAAGTAGTTCGGGAAATAAATCATCATATATGTTAGAGTTAAAAAACACATGCATGAAAGTGTCTCTTCTCGCCATTATCAGTTATAATATAAATAATTTTGATTATATTAAAGCAGGTAATGGAGCATTAAGTACATTAGCTTTTATCCTTTTCGTTGTCATGTGTTTAATTCATTTGTGGAAAAATATTTTAAAATTGGTGGATGTTCTTTGAGGAGGGCATAGTAAATTACTTACAAACTTTCATTGCACTACATTTGATGAATACATCCAAAGATAAAGGGTGTCCCAAAAATAACCCAAGATATGAATTTACCACCATTCGTGCAGTGAAGTGTTGGAAACCCTATTAAAAAGCCCATTTGGCAGCTAATAGTTTAGAGTTAGTAAAACTACAGCGTTACACGATACAAAAACGTGTTTTTATTGTTGAACAATATTTCAAAAATAATGAAAGTCTTGCGGTCAAAGTTCGATAATTTGAGAATTGGCCCCCTAGATTACGTGACTTAATACCATTGGATTCCTTTTTATGGGTTATCTGAATCAAAGCTTCATGCCAACAAGTATGCGTGCATTGGAGGTGGAAGTTCAGCTTTGCATCAACGAAATTCAGTCACATTTATGTAAAATGGTCGTGGAAAATTTCGACAAAATCGTGCGTATGCGCAAGCAAATCTGTAAAGGCCATTTGCCGTATGTGTTTTTCCATACATAACTCTATCCTATATACTTTGCGATTCAATAAAAGGGAAAAAAACCTGTTTATTTAAAAATTTAATTCAAATCTTGCGTTAACAGTTTGTTCTATCGTATAAAGCTCCATTTTTACTAACCTTAATTCTCAGCTGTCAAATGTTTTTTCAATAGGTTTGCCAACACTTTACTGCACGAATAGTGGCAAATTCAAATCTTGGGTTAATTTTGGGACACCCTTTTTATAAAAGATTATAAATTTTCTTTTATTTTTTCATCGACCTATAAAAATAATATTAAATGTCGACTGGAGAATTTCTTTGAGATCATATTGAAAGGTATAAGGCAAGCCAATACTTACGCAACGTGACCATCCGTTTCGACTTTCACGTGATCAGGGTACTTGCCACCACGTTCCTCTGCGAAGAAACCAGGCTCCACCTTGAAGCTAGATTCCTTATTCTTGTGATAATAGTAGACAGGTTGCTTGTAGTCGAAAATGATGGGGACACCAGATTCGCTAGGAATGATGTACATCTTGTCCACCGTGAGCATAAATCTCTGGTAGAAGAACTCTGGAATTTTCTGGTAAGCAGCTGGCATGTTCGGAATGGTGAATCGACCTGTGACATGAAAGCAAATAATGTGTTAAATATTATTGCATAACATAAAAGAGAGCATAAGAAATAAAGCATAATTTTTTTTTATTGGATACCAACATTTATTGAATATTTAAAGAAAATTACTTATTTAAATCCAGGACACTGACCAGTAGGGCTCTGTTGTCATAATGTGAACAGTTTAATGAATATGGATCAATATACCGATAAAATTTATATATGTTAATAACGTATTTTAAAAGTGTAGTCTTTTACAAGGTAATACCAAAACGTATGATTAAAATAAAGTGATTACCCTTACTTGATGCAAATTTCTGATGAAATTCAGACACTTGAGGATTTGAAATTGATGGTATTGACAGGTTCCAATTTTTATAAACAGAGTGTTAGCTTTCATGTACATTCCACATTTGATCTAAAAGGTGTCCCAAAATTAAAGCAAGATTTGAATTTGCCACTATTAGTGTAGTAAAGTGTTGGCAACCCTATTTAAAAATCTATTTGACAGTTGATAGTTTAGAATTAGTAAAAATGGAGCGTTACA
The DNA here is from genome assembly GCA_026543865.1 of Argiope aurantia. Classification (NCBI taxonomy): domain Eukaryota; kingdom Metazoa; phylum Arthropoda; class Arachnida; order Araneae; family Araneidae; genus Argiope; species Argiope aurantia. Next base: position 1,019,090 of record JAPMOR010013083.1, read on the forward strand.
TGATAGAATAACGCATTTTCATTGTTGAACTGTATTTCAAAAATAATTAAAGTCTGACGGCCACAGTTTGAAAATTTCAGAATTGCCTCCTAGATCGTGTGATTTAGCACCATTGGATTTCTTTTTATGGGATTATTTGAAGTCAAAGGTCTATGTCATCAATACACACAAGCACGCGTGCATTAAAGAAGGAAATTCAACGACGCATGAACGAAACTCATCCACATTTATGCAAAATGATCATTTAAAATTCGACTAAAGACTGCGTATGTGCCAGCAAAACCGTGGAGGCCATTTGCTTTATGTGTTATACACCTACATAACCCTATTCCGTCTTCTTTATGATTGAATAAAAAAACAACAATTTAAAGAAAAAAATTGTGTTTTTTATTTACTTCAAATTTTGCAACAATTCAATTCTTCTATCGTGTAACGCTCTGTTTTTTACAAATCCTAAACTATCACATGTCAAATGGTATTTTTAATAGCGTTGCAGTCAAATGATGGCAAATTCAAATCTCGCGTTTATTTTGGGACACGCTTTATAAAATTTCTTCAAAATTAATCTTAAAACTTATGTTATCTAAAACTTTAATGATTAAAAGACACTGAAATATTATTTGTTCAGTGTCTTCTTACATTATTATGAAAATCTTTACAAATTTAGCTCAAGGTAAATAGGTGTAATAGTAATACTAAATGGGATTTTCATAAAATTACACAATTAAAATTGCAAAGAAAAAAAAATCAATGGCTATTTTTAAATGACAATGCAAAATTCAAGAGCTAAGTAATGCCCTTTCTCTCTCTCTCTATTTCTTTTTCTTCTAAAATGAAGAATGTTATTTGCAGAAAATTCAAAGCATTCAGAAGGCCTAATCTAAACTGTAAGTTTTTTTAGCTTTGGCTTGAATAGATTGATTTGTTGAGTATACACATATATTAACATGTATTCAATGAACACTGAATTTCTTCTGATTTATATCTGATATTTATTCTTGACTGTGAAATTGTGAAGTAAATATGTGATAGAAAATACAGGGTAGTTATAATTAATGTTCCACTTTAAAATGGTCATAAAATGAAAACTACTGGACCAAATGTTATCAAACTTGGTAAAAGTTTAAAGAACGTCATTGAAATTTCTTTCCCACCAAAAAATTAAAGTTAAAAAACCCACCACCAGGGAGGAAAATGGTGTTGCATGCAATATTGTTAAACAAAATAAGACATGAAGATATCGATTTAAAATGTGTTTAATCGTTTCTGAAGCAAAACTGTTTATGAGGTTATGTAAACCCACAATGTCTTGTAATTGGCTTAAAGCAGTAAGAGGCAAATGGTTTATGCAGTGCTCTTTACAAGTCATTTGGTTTCCCAGATAAAAGTGAGCCTGATTATCAGAGTCCTCATTCTTACCAATCGACAATGTCTCTAACCATGCAAGACCATTCTTTTCTCGTTAAATATTACTATGAATGTGATAGCATTAAACGGGGTGCTTTGCAAAGGTATCGTTCAGTAAGAGGAATATGCCAAGGGATATCTTAAGAGCTGTTGTTGAGAATGCAGCAATGCGCTTTAGCTGGCTTTTTTGCTAGTATATATATCCATCTTTTTCTAATTGTCTACACTGTTTTACAGCTAATGATGCAGTCGTTACAAAATACCGTGTCGCGAAAACAAGCATGCATGCGAAAAGGACCGAATTTAACCTCTAAATATATGCTTTCATTGCATATTACCGCAAATTGGTAAATTATCGTAAGATAAATTATAAATAGTTATGATGTCGAGAACTTTCAGGAGATGTCCAACATCATAACTATTATGTCCTTTAACATGGTAATGATGCCCAGTATAAATATTTTCTTGCTCATAGTTGAATTTAAGACAACATACAGGGTGGTAATAATTAAACTTTCCCTACAAACAGCAAAAATTTCAATTTGCGGAAAGAACAGTTTAGGACGAAACTGCACAAGGGGAGCAGTTGTTAATCGTGTCCAGGACTATTTGGGAAAGGGGCTTCAGTGACCACCCTCATTCACTTGCAAAATTTCCAGTCGATGGACAGTGTGTTCAACAGCAGATCGTAACTGATCAGTTGTGATGCTTCGCACATGAAGCGTTATGGAGTTTCCAGCTTTTCCCGAATTTTCATTTTATTACTCGTAATTCTTGTTATGGATTGTCAATATTATTTATGTATTCCGTTTTGGTCGTTTATTGTGTTAAATTTAATGTTTTTCCGGAAAAAGCGCTCTCTAGTGGACATTTTGGTACTATTTTTTTTTTTCGAAATTCCCAGAGCGCATCTCATGTATAGTCTTATATACCAAATTTCTTTGTAATCCGTTCATCCATTTGTGTTGTATGATGCTGTTTATAGAGGAAGTTTAATTATAACCAACCTGTATTTCCTTTGCCCCTTTTCAAGCCTTTTGATGCCAGATACTGACAAAAGAATTTTCACTGTTTAGTCTATAGCTTTATTATTTTATGCCATGAGCTTTTTTTTTTCTGCTGTAACAAAATATCATCAATTTAATGAATTTTTCCAACTCCTTATATTTAAAGTAGCACAACGACAGACAATATGCCATATTTTAATTTGATCTGTGATTATTCATCAGATCTTAACGGAAATTCCAAATTAATTTGCTAAGAATGTAATAGCTAATATTTTGGGGAGATTAGAAAACAGCAATCAAACCCCCACCGTATTGGATATTTCGTTTAGTTTTTTTAAGCATGATGGATTATGAAAAAAGGGACCAGAACCAAAATAAACAAAACAAAAACAAAAAAATCTGTTAATAGTTCTAGTTTATACAATATACAACCCAGTATAGAACTGATTCATTATTTAATCAGAACACACTAACCCACAATTTTTGCTGAATTGAATTAAGCATCATATTTTATAAAAAGCATTTTGAAGTAAACCATTTGACGTGCAATAATCTAGTATAAAATGAATAAAACTATTCCAGATCGTTTTGATTCTACCTTAGATTTTGAAAGGATACCTTTTTTCCTCTTTCAATGTGATATCTATATAAGTCTGGATAGAATTGATGTCTTGGTTCGCTCTTTTATGATGATGTATTAGCGTTACAACGGAAAGGGTTCAGTGGCTTCTCAGGGTAAACACCTCTGATCCCCCAAGGACAGAAGTCTGATTTCTAGCCCATATGAAGACGACACTGTCACATTCGCTTGTACAATACCTTTTCACAAGGGGGTTCTTACACATACTTCAATGATAGAACACAGGGAGAAGAATAGCCATGGCCGCACCAGGACTCAAACCCGGGACGACCAGATCACGGGAAAGACGCGCTATTTCTAAGCCAGGATGCTGGATTCGATTGTTTATCAATACCTGAAATATTAGTAAATAAACTCACCTTCTTTAAAGAATCCTTCAAAGAATTTGTCATCGAAGTGGAAGAATGATTGTTGATTTCCCATATACTTCATGAAAAGCTCTCCGTGCATAGGCTCGTAATCTACCACAGGCAAATTAATCTGAAAATAGATTAATAAAGTCGTTTATTATTTATGTATTCAGCAAAGAGTTTATTTAGTTTTGAAAAATTTATATTCTGTATTTATTTTTGGTAAAATGTTTATTATTTAACAGCATTGAAAATATCAGTATCGAAAGATTTCATGACTCAGGACTGATTATTTGAACTGTAAAACTTCAAACCCTTCTGGGCTTTATTATCTCTTAATGAGGCATAAAATATGAGGGAATTACATTACTCATCTTAAAAGGCAAATTTCTAATATAAATTAACACTAACACTATATATTGCGTCGATTATATTGCAGGAAAAAAATTAATTATTGTTATGAAGTATATTATATTACTAAATTTGGAAGCGCCAATTATTAAATCTCGCCAATAGTGTCACGGAAAAAATTCTCATTTTACTTTCTTTTATATGTAGTATCTAAAAATTTCGAATCCAGGATTTAACGAAACTTTACACTTTTTAGACTTCCCTGAGATCGAAAAACACATATTTGGAAAATATCCGTCCGTCTATCTGCGACAAAGTTAAACCAAAAACGCTTTGAAATAGAAGCATTAAATCTGGTATACAATATTTACACCGAATTTGCAGATTTCTATCAAATTTTGAGCAAAATTCGTTCTCTGGAAGATTGTCTGTCTGACTGTTCTATAATTTAACACGATAATCACAAAATAAAGAGAGCAATATAGATAAAATTCGGTGCACAAATTTAATATCTTTGATATAGACAGCTGTAAAATTTTCCAGCTGTTAAGCCAAATCCAATAAAATTTTGATTCATTGTTTTTCTGTGCTTTCAGAAACATGTGAAGAAACATGATTATCAAAAACGCAACGACTTAAATGTATCAATTTGAAATGACTACAAGTGCAATTTTGTTTGAAATCTTTGTTCCTATCTGTTGAGAAAAACCTGTCTAAAACAAATTCGGTTTTCGGATACTATTAACAGCATGCCGGGGATTAATCGTCAAATAACTCGCCAAAGAGGACAAGATACAGTTCATTTCAATATTCTGAGACTACCACTTATCGACGAATCCATCTCATTAAGGGGAGAGATGCAGAAGGATAAGCGCATATTCGGAATTCACCTTTGACCTTAAATTCGAGTAATCCGAGCTTACCTCATTGTTAAATGTAAACATCTCATCCTTTGATCCTTCCTCTCATCCCTATTTTGGCGAACTAAACCTATCCTAACGCATGCACAAAAATGAGGAAGGTTTTAGAATCCGTTGACAAGCATTATATTCAGCAAAAATGCGAAATTCACGCCAAAAGTTAATGCAAAACATTCTGTGACCTGACGAGTTTATTAAAGAGTATACTAGAAAGTTTTGGGAAGATTACTCCGGCTGGTTTGAAAAAATGTTGAAAAATCTTTCTTTTCTATTGGTGCCCAATTGAACAGCAATTGTAAGGTGTTTAATAAAGAATTAGAATTGCTAAATCGTATTATGTAAGTGCTCCAAAAAATGATGAACAGGAGAAATTTCTATAGTTCGGATACCATTTTTAAAGAAAAATAAATTCTTTTTTAAATGATTATATTTCTCATCTATACTGATTTCAATTAATTTCTCCAACTCAGGATGCTTACTTTTCCTTTAATTTCGTTCAGTTCCTTTTCCACTCCACCGGCATCTCTCTTTCCGCGCTTTTTAAATAGATCGAACATCGATCTACGGCCGAAAGATCCTTCTGGTCCGAAGATTTTGTCCAAGAATTTCTCCATTCCGTACTGTTTGAAACCTATGCCAAATGTTTGGAATGACTTGCCGCCTATGAAGTCTTCCAGCCCAAGATACAAAGCTCGAGGAACATAGCCGGTGTCACTGGCGAAGTAGGAAAATCGGGTAGATCCACCAAAATCATAATCGCCTAAAAAAGTTTTTGAGGATTTATATTTTATTGGTTTATTACAAAGAAAAATATATTTTCATCACAAATAAAGCATTATTCTTGAATCAAAAAATGGCTACTTACGGTCGTAGCCAGCCACATAGCTGTCCGTGGAGAAACTGTAATCATATTTTTCAAACTCGTGACGAACTTCGTCTAGGATTCTCAAAGCATATTTGGCATCTTTAGATCTAAAAGAAGATAATAGGCGATGATTAAATATCAGTAATATAAATTAAAGTATATCTGTAATTAAATCTTTCCATATAGCCAATCTAAACAAGTAAAAATCTAAGAACTCAATTCATAAAGTACATTTATATATGTAAAGGGTGACCCAAAATTAACGCAAGAAATGAATTTGCCATCATTCGTGCAGTGAAGTGTTGACAATCCTATTAAAAATACTATTTGACAGCTGATAGCTTAGGGTTAGTAAAAAAGGAGCGTTACATGAAAGAACGACGCGTTCTCATTGTTGAACAATATTTCAAAAATAATGGAAGTTTGGTGGCCATAATCCGAAAATTTGAGAATTGGCCTCCTAAATCGTGTGCTTTAACACCGTTGATTTTCTTTTTATGGGATTATTTAAAGTCAGGGATTATTTGAAGTCAAAGATCTACGGTATCAACCCCACAAGTACGTGTGCATTGTAGGAGAAAATTCAACTCTCCATTACCAAACTTCAGCTACATTAATGCAAAATGGTCATGGAAATTGCGATAAAAGACTGCGTAAGTGCCAGCAAAATCGCGGAGGCCAGTTACCCTATGTGTTATTCCATACATAACCCTATCCTGTGTACCTTACGATTCAATAAAAATATAAAAATTTAAAGAAGAAAAAACTGTTTTCTTTTTATTTAATTCGAATTTTGAGTTAACACTTGTGCTGTAGTGCACATTTTAACTAACCTTAAACTATCAGCTGTAGAAATGTTTTAAATAGGATTACTAACACTTTATTGCAAGAATGGTGGCAAATTCAAAACTGGCATTAACCCTTTACATATAACATTTTGTTTTTCAAATTTTTTTAAAATTTAAAAAGTCATTTTAATAAATAAAAAACTTTATAGACATTTAATATTAAAATATTCTTTTTATTGACAAACAAATATCTTGAATTGGAAAGTAATATTGGTTTTTTCGCTGAGAGTTCATTTTGATTTGCCCACATCTACAGAACAAACTTTTTGCATACTAAGGTTGACATATAGAACTTACGCCTTTCTGTCGCAAGGGTGAGTGGAGTTAGCCATCGCTCGGATGCTCTTGTAGACGTAAGATCGGACCTGATCATCGGGATCGTGCTTTAAAGCCCGAGCGAGCCCCTCGAGTTCGTAGAGTTGAGGTCGGTACATCATCAGGATGATGAAGGCGGACAGTCTAAGCTCATAGTTTTCGGTTTGATTGAACAACAGAGGAACCAGAAGGTCTTTCACCTAAGAAAATTAGTTTTTTATAAATTTAAATAATCTATTCTTTTATATAAATATTAATTTACTTATTTAGTACATCTAGGAAACGGCTCTAACGATTTGGATCAAATTTTATATTCAGAGAAGGTTTTGCTTTTTGAATTTTACTCTATAGATGATTTTCCAGAAGAAACGGATTTTTCATACAATTTTTTTTATTATAACTAACTATTAGAACCTTTTTCTATCTGCTCTCATGCTGACAATGCCATATAGCCCCATCTCGTCCCTGATTTCATCATGGTAAAACCGAAAAATTATTTTTGGAATAATCTTTGCCTATCTGTAAGTAGTTAAAAAATAACAATGAATTAGATTTAAGTGTTTCTTTTAAATTTAAATTGAAAATCAAGCCAAATTTCAGACAAAACTGTGAAAGAAAAACAATGGCCTTTCTATGCCTTCCTCACAACAGTTTATATTATCATTGATTCTCCTTATTGAAAGTACTTTTACTCACTGACACCTATGGTCTTATAAGAATAAGCTTAAGACTTGATTTAATGAAACATTGCCCGAAGCAATCACTACTACCTTGAGACAATAACTCTTAATGCTTCCAGTAATAAATTAATACGAAAAAATGCGCTTCAGCTATTCTACAAAGACTGAAAATACTGTACATATAGTTAAAATTCACTTTAACAATAATAATTGCATGCTTTTTTTCAGATTTCAATTTCAATGATATTTAATATTAATTGACAAATGAAGTATCGTTCTTATTTTAAATTACTTTTTTGTTCCGTTTGAATTGAATTAGTTACAAGGAAATGATTGAAAATATAAAGGCATAAGGAAACAACTTACCCTGTCAGGAAACCTGAAGCCGACGTGTGTGACAGCCCATATGGCGTTATTCCGGTAATAGCGATGGTAGTTGCCTGCACCCTCGATATAGGGCCTGGCATAGGGTAGGATCTCCCTCAAACCGATGGTGCCAGCCGCCTTTAAGTATGTCGTCTTTAACTTCTCATCAGTTGTCTCTTCGAATTTTCTTGCCACATACTGAAAATTAGAAGTCAAATATATGAATTACTATCTTTCATTAAATCTCGAAGAATCAAAATTACTATATTACTAGATTATTATCATAGCAGTATCTTATTACCATAGAGGAGCATTATGGTTTACTAGTCACTTTTAGTGAACAGTTGGTTCGTCAGGAGTAATGGTCAATTAAATATTTATGTACCTTGGTCTCTTAGCGTTTTCAGCAAAATATTTTTAAGTTTAAGTTTTAAAATCTAGAGGGTAAATACATATCAAATTTTGGACCAAACCTGTTAAAAGTTTGTCTTTCCTTATCTGTACTTTCGCCAGCATATAAACATAATAAAAAAACCCATAATTTGAATAAATGAATTAGGTATATTGATTAAAATTGTAGTTCTGCGTCTTTTGAAACAGACATCAGAACTGCATAATCGGTTATTAGTATATTTCATTAATATACTACGATGGCCAAAATCTGAGATTCTGAAAATAAAAATCGTATGCATGGAGTTTAGAACTTTGGTCAAAGTCCACATTTTATTTTTATGCGGAAAGGAAGTGGATGGAATTTTCTAGCATACTCTCATTATAAGTGAGTGTGCGAGAAAGTTTCGGAGAAACCATTCTCCAAGTTTCTTTCCTCAGTTTTTGCTTGAAAATCAATTTAATGAAAGTAACAGAAAAATGAAAAAATTTTCAGAGGAGCATTAAGAAACGGAATAAAAATATTTCAGATTTGAAACTGCAAAGTCTTTATAAAGAATAAAATCATTATTTTTTTATTTATGTTTATAAATTCTGAATTTAAAAAGTGAATTTAACATTCTTTAGACGTTAGAATGGGTCAGGGATAGAGGAAGAAGTTACTTTTAGAATAAAAAAGGGTCATGTTATGGTATGGTGTTTTTTTTTTTTTTTGACACAAGATCCAGTTTAGGACAAACTGCGCCATTCACAGAGATTTTTAAACAGTTCTAGAATAGAACAGGGAGAAAATAAAGCCAAGATGTATTGTAAAATTGTAAAACGTCAAAAGTTTATAAGGTCTATGATTTTTCACGATTTGACGCAAGGATAAAAATAAATCTGAAATTTTAAATGCTATGAAAAAAACGAAACAATGGCTTTTAAAAAGTCAAAAATTTTGAATGAGGTTTCTCACTCACCAGGTCCTGCAGACTTAAAATAAGAGAATGAAAGTGAATTAAACTATCAGAAGCAAATTTAGGATATGAAGTAAGAATACTGACAACAGAATTTACCACACTACAGTTCGCACAATAAGGAACCCTTTAGTCAAACAATTTTACATATATGCATCGGTCCTATATAACTGACCACATATTAACTTTTGGCTGAACACCATGTCATTTGTTGTTCAACTTCTTTCCACTTTCCATAGATATATCCTTTGATATATCCTAAAACATCACAAAATTGAACACGAAAAGGGAGAGGTATTGAAGCTAATTTTGTAACTTGATCTGCAAGCCTCATTACTATAGATTCCAACATTCCTTGGTACTCAACTATAGCAATAGAAAATGGGATATGGTACAGAACAGATGGTACAGATGGGTATGGTATGGTATAGAACGATTGAGAAGAGAGAAAGCTCTTTGCCAATGAATTCAATAAAAGCAAACGTTATACACTAGATGAAATACAGTGTGGTTATAACGCAAGTCTCACTTTGAAATGGTCATGAAAGGAAAACTACTGGTACAAATGTTATCAGACTTGACAATATTTAAAGGAGGTCATGGAAATTTCTTTTCTGCCAAAAAAAAGTTCGAAAACTCACTATCAGGGGGGGGGAATGGCGCTGTATGCAATATTGTTAAGCAAATTACGACATGAAGACACTGGTTTAAAATGTGCTTAATCGTTTCTGAAAAGTGTTACAAATCATGTTCAATGTGTGTTATCTCAAAAGCATTGTTTATGGCAATAATCTAAACAATTTGGTGGAACTGAAAGATGCGGTACACCAACATGTGCGTAACATTCCTACTGATAAGCTAAGAGCTACTGTTGAGAATGCAGAAATGCGATTTAACTTGCTTTCAAAAAATGGTGAACGCCACATCGAACATGCTTTGTAACACATTTCAGAAACGATTAAAGACATTTTAAACCCCTGTCTTCATGTCCTATTTTGCTTAGCAATATTGAATACTACGCCATTTCCTTCTGATGGTGACTTTTTGAATTTCTTTTGGGGGGGAGGGAAAGGGGAGAAGAAATTCTCATGCCCTCCTTTAAGCCATTACCAAGTTTGATAACATTTGGTCCAGTAGTTTTCCTTTTATGACCATTTCAAAGTGGGAATTTAATTATAACCACCCTGTATATTAACTCGAATTCTGTGGAATACAAATTCATCATAAAAATGTAGCACAATGTTTCTTCTACTTAAAAGCAGCATCAGTAACGTTTATGCTTCAGATGCTAAAACATATTTCAAGATACTTTTTTTTTATGGAAACCAGAAAACAGAAAAACTCACGTCAAAGTATTTCACAGCATCCTCTGGCTGGCAGTGACTGCTGCTGGCAGTCATGGGAACCTCCGGATGATACCGCGCCACGCAGTGGTCATAGATGATGGTGCTGAGAGCGAACACGCAAGAGATGTGAACGCTCTGGTGTTTTTTCACGCTTTCGTGCTCGCAGAGGGCCTGTAAAAATAAATAAAAAAAAGATTATTCGTGATTAAAGTATTACATAAAAACGAATAAATGATTATTTTGGAAAAAACATTAAATTCTTCAAAGAATTCGAAATAAAACTATATATTTTATATTTTACTTTTCTTTTTTAACGTATAGTTAGTCGAATTGCGCTTTCACATAAAATAAATAACAGTATTTTATAGGTTTTATTTGTTGAGTTGATTAGTCAAATATTTAAGCATATTATTTCCAAATATTTAAGTTGTTGAATAAGACTTAAGTTTCTGTCCAGTTATGATATTGAATTAGAGGCGGAAGTTATAATATCAATTTTTAGCTTTTAAAGGAAGAAAAATAATTATTATTATGATGAAAATTTTTAATAAAAAGGTTTCAAGTAATAAAAGATCATGTAAAATTAAATGTCAGGAACAATAACTTAATCAGGGCAGGAGCAAATTTCTTAAAAATTGCATGTTTGAAAAAATGTCAATATTTATTTTGTTTAAAGGAATTTTTGAGAATTTCACAAAAATATGTATTACATAGAAGAAAATAACAAAACAGTTTGTCAAGTCATTTCTAAAAGTCTTCATCACTAAGTTGTTGCATATGAACCTTATCGAGCAATTGTCTGTATTCAAATATTTCAATTTAATGTAATCGTTTTTCCTATCAGTATCTTGCCTTTCTGTCAAGAACCTGTGATAGAATCAAGATTTGTGATATCAATTTTGGACGACTAAACATAATATGATGAGTGACACTTGGGCAGACAATTACAATCATCACAAATCACGTTTTTTGAATGATGATAGGACCAATCATGAAAATCTCAATTCAGACTAGTGGAATGAAGATTGGGCCATATATACTGTTTTAACTTGGCATTGCTTTCTTATCTTCATGTGTAATTTAACTATACGCAGTTCAATCGTCTATATAACCGTATTAGTAACGATGCAGTTAATAACCAAAAGGTAGAACTCACTGACAGTTATAATTTGTTCTTGAAAATTATTTGTTTATAATATGCTTTTTATTTTATGCTTCAAGCACTTGTCTTTTTTAACTGCTGCTTTGTATATAAGTGTGTGTGTGTGTGTGTGTGTGTGTGTGTGTGTGTGTGTGTGTGTGTGTGTGTGTGTGCGTGCGTGTGCGTGTGCGTGTGCGTGTGTGTGTGTGTGTGTGTGTGTGTGTGTGCGTGTGTGTGCGTGTGTGAATGCGAAATTAGTTAAGAAATCAGCGACAGTTTAAGGAAAATTTATGAATGCGTTGTGGTCTGGAGTGAAATAAATAAGTATTTGTATAATAAATGATAATAGTTCTTGTATTAATAAAAGTTGGTTTTTCTTATTTTTCGTTTCGAAAAACAGAATTACAAAAAGGTTATATTATACCAGCAGCTATGTTTTAGCTCAAAAATTCAGAAACAATTTAGTTATCTTGAATTATTAGCCAGTAGATTAAAACTTTTTCAAAAAAAAAAAAAAGATTTAGTAAGGTTGAGGAAAAGAAAAACTTGCCATCCAGTTTGGTTGTAATATCTTTATAAAGTTAATGCGTGGAAGTTAAAATATTCCACATTTAACCTTTTAAAGAATAAAATTTAAGGAAACCTTTTATGGAAAAAAAAATCTTTTTCTAAGGCCGAAGAAGCTTACGTTTCATTAACTGTAAAAAGTTTTACTTTTTTAATAAATCAAACATCATACCTGAAGACCGTCGAGTAAGGTTTCGGACACCTCTTTGATGTGCGTCGGGAGCTGGTGGAAGAAGTAGGCCGCTTCTTGAGGTCGTGCCTTCTTGTTTTCGATGAGGTTCTTGGCAAACAGAGCAGCCGGGTTGGTGCCCAAGTTCACCAAGGCATCCACAAACAAGCTCCTACAATAGATCAGTTCAATATTAATAATGTGTTAAGTGCCTTGCTATTGTGATCTAATTCTTGAATTTATCTATTCTGTTGACATTTTCAAAGGTATTAAATTATTTTGTTATAGGATAGTTTTGTTCACATCGATTTATTGTACCGTCATCAAGTTTCTGATTAAGTTAAGCTAAATATGAGTAGCAACATTAATTAACCATGGAAACTGAAAAATAATTTATTTTTTATTTTTAGGGGGATTTGATGTGGATAAATGCAAATAAGTGTAAATATATTGAAAATAAAAAAACATTAATTGTATAAGAATCAGAGTTAATATTATATACTTATTATTATATATTATATATAAGAATCAGAGTTAATATTATATACTTATTATTATATATTATATATAAGAATCAGAGTATATATTATATTATTATTGCATATAAGACGCTTCAGTTTTTTCAGTTCGTATCTAGATTAGAAAAAAAATAAGCTAGTTCCAAATTAAAAATGCTAAAATTCGAAAAACATTTTTCATATTCCTCTAAATTTTCTTATGAAAATATAATGACATAATTATATTTTCAATATAATTTCTTAGTTTAATTTTTTAATTTATTTAAATATGGTCTTGAAAATAATTTATTTTCAATGTTATTTTAATATTTGCACATTCTATGTATGTGATTGAAAATTGATGTAAGTGATTAACAATCGAAAGCCATTTCTATTTTGTTTTCACGTTTTGCAATTTTAATGATAAAAAAAGCAAATAATGAAAAATTTTGCTTTGACGAAAAAAGCAACGTTATTTGAAATAAGACATTAGTAAATTATTTTTACTAATGATACACTAAGTTAATTATTTTTCGTCTTGCTTCTTCCAAATATGACATTTTCGAATTTTAACATGTTATTCCTGTCTAAATGTTAAGTACTTTTATATTGCTTAGACCAATTTTCTTAAAAATTAGTGAAAAGTCTTTTATTTAAAATATACGATAATAATTTTTTTCGACGGTTCCAAATTTCTAAAAATGCTTACTTGACTGTGAAAAGTGTATCATCGCAAATATGATAATTATTTTTTGAGAATTAATTGCTATTGTATCTAATTTATTTTCTTGGTATAAAATGAGAGCAAGAAATGAATTTCTATCATGAATGCTAATGAATGAATTTCTATCATGAAATGAATTTCTATCAATAAAATGGTAGTTGAAACTTAATTTATGAAAAAAGGCAGTTATCACAAGAACCCACAAAAATATATTTATGTTTCTAGTATTTTAATGACAGTTACTCTTCCATATGGTATGAATATGTCGATAATTCTATGGCGCAATCTCAATTTAGTTTAGGGGTCATTTCAACATCTTATTATACTCAAGATTCATTCTGTGATGTAAGTTTCCGATGCTTAACAAATCTGATGTTGATCCAGTAATTTCACTTAAATGTATAGAATCAGATTTAAGGCATTTGCTGTTTTATACGAAATGAATGTACCTAAAGAAATTATATTGGTATAATTTTGAAATCTGTTGAGAGTTTCATAATTTCACTTTCCTATTATATCAAAGATACTCTCTCTTCAATATTCTGTTCTACCAAAGGTTCTCTCTCTTCAATATCTTGTTCTATCAAAAGTTCTGTCCCATCAATATCCTGCTCTACCAAAATTTTTCTCTCTTCAATGTCCTATTCAACCAAAGATTCTTTCTCTTCAATATTCTTTTACACCAAAGATTCTCTCCTCAATATTCTGCTATACTAAAATTTCTATCTCATCAATACCAAAGATTCTTTTCCTTCCATATTCCATTTCTTCCATATTCTGTAATATCAAAGATTCTCTCTCTTCAATATCCTGTTCTACCAAAGATTCTCTCTTCAATATCCTGTTCAACCAGAAGTTCTGTCCCATCAATTTCCTGTTCTACCAAAAGTTCAATATCCTATTCAACAAAAGATTCTTTCTCTTCAATATTCTTTTACACCAAAGATTCTCTCTCTTAAATATTCTGTTCTACTAAAATTTCTATCTCATCAATACCCTGTTCTACCAAGAGTTCTCTCTCTTCAATGTCCTGTACCAAAGATATTGGGTTGTTCGGAAAGTAATTTCGTTTTTTCCGACAGAGGATTTAATTGTGTTTTTTTGCACCCAACTTGACATTTAAGCCGTATAATTTTTATATGCTTTGAGAGCTCATATAGCAAGGCTTGTGTGTGAAAATTTCCAATTAATTCTACGCAGTAGTTTAAATATGGAGAGCTATAAGCAGCATTTTCGACATATCTTACTGTTTTACTACAGAAAGGGTAAAAATGCTGTTCAAGCCAGAAAGAAATTGACCGATTTGTATGGAGAAGTTGTGTTGACAGTACGCCAGTGCCAGAATTGGTTCGCTAAATTTTTTAGACGGTAAAACCTTCACCTCAAATGAGGAGGTCAAAAACCACCTCGATCAGTTTTTTGGCAGCAAAGACCAAAAATATTATGAGCGTGGAATTATGCTACTACCAGAAAGATGGCAAAAGGTGTTGGACCAGAACTGTTAATATATAATTTAATAAAGTATTTGTTTATTATACAAAAACTGTCTTTCATTTCCACAAAAAAAAACCGAAATTATTTTCCGAACAACCCAATACTTTTTCTTCCATATTCAGTTATATCAAAGATTCTCTCTTTTCAATATCCTGTTCTACCAAAGATTCTCTCTCTTCAATATCCTGTTCAACCAGAAGTTCTGTCCCATCAATATCCTGTTCTATCAAAGATTCTTTCTCTTCAATATTCTGTTATACCAAAGATTCTCTCTCTTCAATATCCTATTTTACTAAAGGTTATCTGCCTCAATATGCCATTCTACCAAAGATTTTCTCTCTTCAATATTTTGTTCAACCAAAAGTCCTCTCTCTTCAATATCCTACTTTACGAAATATTCTCTCTTTCCAAAATCCTATTCAACCAAAGTTCTCTTCCTCAATATTCTGTTCTTCCAATGCTTCTCTCTCTTCAACATCCTTTTCTACCAAATATTCTCTAAGTTCTCTCTTTTGATTATCCTCTTTCTCTGAGGATTCTCTCTATCCAAAGATGATAATCTGCCCAAATGCATCAAATCTATTACATGTCAGACAATATCACCTCGGTGCTGTTTAAACGTTTTAAGTGGAATGCCGAGTTTTTCTTCATTGAAATTTCAAGATCTCTCTCTCTCTCTAACATTTAACTTAAAAATAGGGTGTTTATCCCAAAAGTCTCATAATTTCAATACCCTTTCTACCAAAGATTCTCCCTGTAATGTGTACATACTGAAATTCATTAAATCTGATATATGCCTAACAACTTAATTTTGGTATATTGTGTAAACGTTTCAAATAGAATTCCGAATCGCTCTCCACCTGGTATGATATTAAAATTCTTCTCCAACTTTTCTCATGAAATTTAAAAATGGCATCTTAATCCAAAGATCTCATAATTCCAACGGCATATTCTAGTAAAGAGTTTCTCTGTAATGTGTATCTTCATAAATGCATTCTATCTGATATATGTCAAACAAATTCACATTGGTACTGTGTAAATGATTTAAACAATACGAAATACTATAGCGCTCTTTTTCTCTGTATTGTATTTAAATTTCAAATACTTTCACCAACCTTTCTTAAGTTAATCCTTCAAGTGAGAAATCCACCGAGAAATTAAAGAAATATCTATTACCTGTATTTCTTCTGATCGGCACTTGCTCCACTCTTTGGAATATCAGCATACTGCTTGTAAAGATCGTTGATGTCATCATAACCCAAAGTGGCAGCAGATCTTAATAGTTCCGCGAATTTAGCAGGGAAATTCTTTTCCTTGAATTTCTCCTGATAAGTATCGTCGTTGTACACTTGAATGAGTTCCTCAAATTGTCCTCGAATCTAGTGGTAAGACAAAGCAAAGGACATGACTAAATATGATAAAAGAAATTTTTAATCATATATTTAAAACGTGTAAGTGTTAATTTATAGTTAAAAATATATATATATATATATATATATATATATATATATGAAAAATCGAAATCTAACGAAATTCGATACTTAAAATTCTTATAATCGCTTGATATGTGTCCATAATATTTAGTAAACAACGTTTTTTATCACTATACCTATATTTAAAAAGAAATAAGAATATTGGATGAAGAATATTGGATAATTCTTTTTTTACTCTAAAGCATAATTACAAATTTTAAAATCTCTCTTTAGCATTAAAGCGTGATATGATGTAGATCAAAATAGAAAAAATATTAAGTAACAGTATATGTAAATTAATTGTTGAAATCTAAAACGAACAGTACATTCTAAAAGAGAAAGTGAGAAAGAGCCCTTATCTTGCCGCGCTGCATTTACGCTGTCATGACTTTAGACACAGTACCTCCAGAAACGTCTATAACCGGGTATGTTTCGGTCGCAATTGCTTAACTGGTCACACAACACAACATCGCTTCATGCTCCGGCAATTATAACCTACTGGTTATTTAAACAATGTAATGAGTAAAAATTGGGAGGGAAGATGCATCTGATCTGTACTATCCATCGCTGTGACTATCGCCCAAACTGTCCGACGTCTGATATTTATTGATTAAAATTTGGTAAGAGGATTTTAACTTTGGATTTAAAATAGTCGAAAGCAATGAGCTGGTTGAGATTCAAATGAGAAACGGCAGTAGCTTTGTATCACAAATTATCAAAGAGAAACTGAAAACTTATGCTATTCTGCATAAATAGACATACAGTTTGTTTGTGATAAACAAAATTCAGAAAAAATAACAATAATAAACTTATTAATAAAAAAAAGCTGCTAAAAATGACGCCAGAAATAAAAAAAAGAAAAGAGCAGGTCAAATAAAAAAATATAAATTAAAAACACTAATAGCTAGGATTATATTTTACTGCTTACGAAACTCTTTCTTAAATGTCACTTTTACTCACAGGT
Organism: Argiope aurantia; assembly: GCA_026543865.1. Classification (NCBI taxonomy): domain Eukaryota; kingdom Metazoa; phylum Arthropoda; class Arachnida; order Araneae; family Araneidae; genus Argiope; species Argiope aurantia. The sequence continues at coordinate 1,036,562 of JAPMOR010013083.1, forward strand.
GTTTACATGATTTTGATAATTACATGTATATTCGCCATTCCATTCAAGTTTGCTGCTCATTTCGAATTATTTCTTTTCTTCTCAAAAAAAGAAAGATTTAAATCAAGCAACTTAAGAATTTAATTTAATTTTTATATACAAATCTTCTCATGCGTTATAAAAAGCGAAAAGTTTAGTGGCTATACGTAGTAATTTAAAATTAATTTAATAAGAAATAGTGATTATGGGAATTTTTATGTCATTTTTATTTTGATTTTTTTAACTTAAAAATTAGTATTGGAACTCTTTGTTTTCATAATTTTCAAAGAATAGTCAATTAAATTATAAGAGTCTTATATGCATTCATTTGTGTTAAATGTAATAATGTGTGTGATCAAAACCCACTCTTGGAACAAAAATTGCCGTAAAATGATGGAGTAATTAAATTGTGAAAAATTAGCGACATCATAATAACTATGTTCTTGTTGGTCATAGGTTAAATCATATCACTGACTCTCCGACCCGCCCTAAGGCACACAGATAAAAAATACTGAATGGCCAGACCGCCGCAACAGCAGCACTTGCGGGAACTGTGGTTGAGTCCTAAGGGCCATCACCAGCTACAGTACAGCCCTTCTCTAAGGAAGAACGTCTCGTCATCGATAGGAAGAGCCAAACCCCCACCTTTTCGCGTACCCTCCAGGGTGGTGAGATCCAATCATCATACCGGAAGCATCTCATCCTCATTTCGAGGTACCTCCCCCTCCCCCTGTGGGATTTGGTCATAGGATAAATAAATTTTGTTTTAAAAGAATTTTTTAAGAAGTATTAAAATAATTTTTTTTTATTTGTAGTGAAGTTAAATAATTTCTTCATTTCGAAAGCTTCTTATCCTTTTTTTTTTTGCAATCCAATGTGAGAAGTAAAAGTTTTTTAACGAGTGAAATAAATAGCGATTTGAATAAATTTAATGTTAGTTAAAAGCTATTGCTAAATAAACAAGTAACAAGTCTGAAATAACTTTTATCCTTTTATATTTTTAAGATTTTGGCAACAGTGTTTTGAGCTAGTTCATTTTTCTTGAAGTCCAATTGTTATTTGATCGAAATCGTATGACTATCGGTATCGTGTAAACATATATAATGTATGATAAACGTTTGGAAATTAATAAGGATTTAAATTAGATTAAGAGATATTATTACATTATATATATATATATCCTTGTTCTTATGAGTCGAAAGGAAAATGATCGTCGAGTATACTATATATGTAAATATGTTCGTCATAATAAATGTAACTTTAATGTTTTCTTTCTCCTTTTATGATGCAATTGTATTACTCTTTCACTGAAATTTCACGCAAGGATATTGGAATTCTAGCTTGCTTTCAATTCCTAAGAACAATAATAGTTATGGACATAGTCTTCAATTGCCCTTTCTGTTCACAATAAATACAAATTCTAACACTTTTATTAATGAAGTAGTAAATAGCGTGTTGAATATAATGAATCTTAATACAAGTTGATCTTTTGACCAGTGATCTATTTATAAAAATCAAACACTTATCTTAATAACTTTTTATGTACTATGTTCGAATATTTTCTCTCATTTTTTTCTGTTCAGCATGAATTTTAAAATAATGTCTTGAATAATTAAAATTCAGAATAATTAGAAGTTTTTTGATAGACGAACCTCCTTCAAAGTACAAACACGTTTCTTGAGTATCCTTTATCTCCAAGATTCGAAAATTTAATATCAATTTAATTGTGAATATCAAAATTCTTTAATAAATTGAGTAAATAGCAGCTTTAATAAAATGCATGTTAGTAAAACCTAATTAGTATTTGGCAGATGAACCACTTTCAAAGAACAAACACGTGTGTTGAATATTTATTCTTTATCTCCTAAGTTCACTATCTTCCTATCTATATCTTCTGCTAAATCCTATCAAGATTCTTCAATAGATGGAATAAATAGTTTTGAAATAAAATGAAGGTTAACACGAGTCACTTTTTTGACAGATGAACCACTTTTGAAACGCAAACACGTGTCTTGAATAACCTTTATCTCTAAAGTTCAATGCCATTCCAAAATACTACTTGTAAGTAAGATTACCCGTAAACGTCTTGATAAAAGAGTAGTATTCAATGTGAAGGCCATCCACATATCACTGAATATGGAAGTTCCAAACTTAGATGGCTGAGTAGCCGATGACAGATGATGCCAACAAGTTTGATAACCAGGTCACTGAGATACGATGTATTAAAACAGGCAGGTTAAGAATCTCAAATTGCGATAGTATCTTACTGGCATGTCAAGCACTTGCAAATTATTTGCATTGCATTTAATTTTGATAAAAATCACTACTTGTTAAAAACTTATAGCTTCAATATTCTGGTTCGTTTGCTGTAGAATGTTTCTTATTCGTCTGCAATGGATCCTTGGAAAAAATAGTTGAGATTTAGAAGGTAACTGAATATATACTGTTCATGAATTGTGACATCGTTTGTGCAAATCGCGGAATACATCAACCATGTTTTTTATTTAGTAACTAATGGTGGATAAATAATAAAATCCCATAGATTTTTTTTTAAATTTAAAATGTATACAAGGGATTTTATATTTCAGAAAAATAAATGTAAAGAATAATTAAAAATTACCTAAGTTACCTAGTTACCTAATATCTAAAAATTATCTAATTACCTAAAGTTACCTAATTACATGTAATATCACATTATTTTTTCTATCACTCTCTGTCTCTCTTGTTGACGATAAAATAATCGAACGTGTAATAAAAAAGAAGAAATATGAGGAGAAGAGGGTGTGGGGATGAAGAATACATGCAAATACAAACATAATACAGAAAAAATGGAAGAAGTGTTTTTCATGGTACAATAATTTTATTTGCTGTACCATCTTCTGAAAATCAAATTAATTTTGGGATCATTTTTTATGATTAATTGACTTACCACATCTATAGGCACCTTCCTTCCATACAAATGGTACAAATAGTGTGGTTGCTTCAGGTCCACTGGATCTTTGTAATTCTTCTGGAAATCGAAAGTGAATTCAAGTGAAGAGTAAGTTTCGGTGTCTGGACCCAGTTCGAAAGCATTTGTGACGGGTCTCTCATCCACAAGTGTCAGGTAACGGCTGAAATTAAACAATAACATTTCATTCATTACCTTAATTAATTTCAATGTATCATGAGTTTTTTATGCTGCGTTGTTTTATAGCTTTATATAAATTTAGTTTAAAATAAAGTAAATGCAGACTATTCATTTATGAATACATCAAGCACAAACCACAGAATGCTGGTAAATTATTTATTGTATCAATTAAATGGCAGCTAATTTATTTCTTTATAACTTATCAATAATAATTATAAGTTTTTTTTAATAATTTTCAATAATTTTAAATCAATAATAATTATGAGAAAATGAGAAAGTAAATATAAACTTTCTTATAATTTATCCTATGCGAAGTATAAGTATGAAAAAACGTCAAATTCGAAATCTCTATATTTTGATAAATCTCAAAATTTTTGACCTCACTGATTCCGAAAACAAATATTTCACGAATTTTGCCTATCAATGAAAAAAACAACTTAAGAAAAATAGATCCACGAGAGACATTCGGCATTATTGATTTATCATCAAAATTGTAGAACTTTATGCATTTTGGATCAAATCCATTTTGAAATTAGGTATTTGTTTGTAATATTGTGGTGCTGTATTTTATAGAAATTAGAAATTCATCAATGCGTTACTCAAAAACTAGTTGTTTATACTATTCTCTAAAATGTAAAATCAAAATTAAATTTATTTGTGACTTATGACACTTTACAAGAACGCTGACAATTATCGGTCAACGATTTAAGCCGAATGAGCGTCTCTTGTTTTTTCAGAGTGCCAACTAGGGCCACGATTACGACTTTGCTACTCGCACGTCAGAAAGCTTTTTACAGGACGGACTTCATGCATGCATGCATTTCATTCACAGATGGTAATTTAGACCTGAATCAGATAACGATCGCTTCTGAACCTGCACTCCCAGTGGTATTACTGTGGAGAGGAAGGAATTGGTGACCAGGACAGATTTATACGCGCACCAGCCATAACATACACGGAGAGTCTTCGGGCGGCGAGGTTCGAACTCACAACCCACCGGATGCGAATCCAACCCCGCTATCCCGATCCAAATTTATCTGTATTAGCAGTTTACGCGTGCATGAGAAAACTAGCATTTTATCAATATGCTGCCATCGCATTGATCAAATTAACATTTCAGTCTAACGCTAGTTGAAATTTAAGGCGTATGTAAGTATGATAAATAAACCAGCAGGAATGGTTTCCCTAAAACTTCCCAGCATATTCTCTAATAAATTAATAATACCAGAGAACGTCTTGCATGACAATAGTGTACAATAGTTACGAAATAATAGCTTTTGGCCTGACATTAGCATTCTTACTAAGTCTACCGTGTCTTGGCGAAATTTTCAATGATTAATCCATGGCATTTGGTTCATAGTATCCGAAAATTGAACTTTGGAAGACACGTTTTTCTCAATCGGTTGAACACAAAATTTGACAAAAACTACACTTGTAATTACAAAATCCCATACCAAATTTGATATATTTCATTCATTACGTTTTTATGTTATCGCGTTTATACGATTCTAGAAGTACAGACCGACAGACGATCAACCCTTCATTGGATTTGGTTCAAATTTGATGGATTCTACACTATAGTTGTTAACATTGTGTATTGAATCTTATCTACCTAGCTCTCTTCGTTTTGAAATTATCTTGTTAAATTATATTCGAGCAACAGTATAGACAGACTGCCTTTGAACGGATTTTGCTTCAAATTTGATAGAAATCTACAAATCTGGTTTAAAGATCGTATATCAAATTTCATTCTTCCAGCTCAAAGCGTTTTTGTGTTATGTTTGTCACAGCCAAACTGACGTACAGACAAACATTTTCCGAAAATACATTTTTCGAACTCAGATAGTTGTGAAACGTGAAGATTCGTCAAAATCTCGAGTTCGAACACTTACTATACTTGCTCTATACTATGTATACGAGAAAGTAAAAAAGGCAGTTAGGTACATTCACGAAGTTCACTGCGTAATATTTATTCCAAAATAGTCCAATAATGTAAATTATATATATAATCCGTCAATGGAAAGAGATGACGTTAAAATTTCATGCTTCATTCCCTTTATCTTATTATAAAGAAAATCATTTCGTGCTTCATATTTTTTAAAATTTCTATAAAAACGAGATAGGCATATTTCCGAGATAGCACATACTACACAAACATGAGAATATATTCAGAATTTAACGGGTACTCAATTGGTTAAAATTTGTTTTTATTTCTGAAGCTAGCAGTACCCTCACATCCGTAGCACAACATCGAAGAGGAAAAATTAGCTTTAAACTTAAATCTGATTCATTCTGTCTCTGTAATTCAATTATGGTGCGATTTAAAGAGACACGGTTACTTCGCTCAGCAGAAAACACTCCTTCCCTAAGCGTGGTCATTCTTTCTCTTATATTCTCTAACCGAACTTTTCTTTCCTCTACAATATCGCGTAACAAACGAAGCGTTTTGGCATTTATGCACTCCGGTCAATATTGGATTTCCTTTTTTGTGGCATAATGAGTTTTGAATCGCTGTTTAAAGTCAGACGTAAACAAAGAAATGTATCGCATACGCAGACGATTGCTATTTGCGCATGCGCAGTTTGAGATTTTCGCACATGCGCGGATAAGTGCAAAGCACAGATACTGCTGTTTTACGCATGCGCGAACCGTAGTTGGGAAATAATTAAAATTTCAATAAACTAAACCCTTCAACAATAATTGCCCTAGAAAACGGTACAAATATCTCCAATATTAGTTAAGTATTTCTCGAGATTTTCACTTTCAAACATACAACCGTTTTCATGAGACTTTATTTTATACTATGTATATATGAAAAAGAAAATTGTCAGTATTTAGGCAATTGTATGTATCCTTAAGACTCATTTTTTTTTCTCCTAAAACACTTACTTGATTTTTGCAGCAACAGTTTGTCCTTCAAGAGGATATGGAGTGTAAGCAGTTTCTCCAACAGTGTATATTTTCTCAATGACGTAGTTGTGGCGGTAACCGCGGATATTGTACTTGTATTGGGCATTCCCATGCAAAGTGTGCTGGAAAACGACAAGTCATAAAGAATTAGATAGACATATGGAATCAGATACATCACATTTCCACTATAAAATTACAGTAGAATTCCAATAATATGAATTCAACGAGGATTGGAGTGATTCAAATATGTCGATTCATATAAATTTCAAACGATATTTAATAAAAATATCGACCAAAAAAAGACTCGATTTAAATTAGTGAAATTAAATCTAAAAATTATGTAAAATTGTAAATATTGTAAACTTTACGTGAAAAAATTGTATTAAATGTCATTACATATATGCATATGTATAAATTGAATATGACCAAAGATATGGGAGCTTTTTCTATTTTAGTCGTAAGGAATCGAAAAGAGAGTCTTGTTTTAAAGGACAATCAAAGACATTGTAGTTTTAAAGGACAATTAAAGACTGTCTTATTTTAAAGGGCAATTAAAGAGTGTCTTATTTTAAAGGACAATCAAAGAGGATCTTATTTTAAAGGGCTATCAAAGAAATTGTAGCTTTAAAGGGCAATTAAGGAGTGTATTATTTTAAAGGACAATCAAAGAGGGTCTTGTTTGAAAGGGCAATAAAAAAATTGTAGTTTTAAAGAGTAATTAAAGAGTGTCTTATTTTAAAGGACAATCAAAGAGGGTCTTGTTTTAAAGGGTAATAAAAAATAGTAGTTTTAAAGGGCAATCAAAGAAATTGTAGTTATAAAGGACAATCAAAGAGGGTCTTATTTTAAAGGACAATTAACGAGGGTCTTGTTTTAAAAGACAATCAAAGCAGAGTTTTATTTTGAAGGACAAGTATGTTAAGTTACCGATCTCTCTCAAACTATTTCATTTAAATTTTTAAATTTTTTGGGGGTGGGTGGGTGGATTCCTCCTAAAAAGGGTAAAAATCAAAATAAAAATCTGTTTGATTGGGGTAAAAATGGAAATGGGAGATTTCTGCTGACTAGCAGTAATTAGAATTCGTGCATCTAAATCTTTTAAACTGTCTAGGATATTTTTTTCATTATTTTCTTCTTAAAATTATATGTTATATAAGTCCCATTTGGTATAATCTCACACTTTCCTTTTATAAGATAGTTCAATAGAAATAGTTAAGCCTCATTACTTTTTTAGTACTTCTGCGCATTTTTAAACGAATGCTAACATTTAAATAAATATTTAAATTCAATTAAACTAAATTGAAATCGATAGCGAGAGTGTAGTATTAAATAATTACATTTCCATTTTCAATAAATTATTCTAGTAAATTTCGAAATATGTTACAGCTTAACAAGAAATGTTATGCTAGAAATAAAGCACTCATTTGCTTTAGCCAAAGGTTCCAACACAAATATTCATACCTAAAAACCGAAATATTGTTATTAGATCGTTGTAACGGTTGTTGTTTTCTTGGTAAATTTATTTTAATTTATTTTATTCATTTATATTTATTTTAATTTTATTGATGTCAAGTGAATTAAATAAAAACACTCATGATATTTCTTTCCATTGAACTTACCGATCTCTCATGGGGAGCGTGCCCACATTCGTGTCCATAGAAGGTTCCGTAGACCTGGTTCGGATTAGAATTGCATTTGTGGTAGTTTCTCACTTTCGTAACATTCAGAACGATGTTGTTTTGCGGCGTCTTGTGATAGGGGTGGTGTTCGATTACGTAAGCGGTTTCGCAGTCACCTAATACTCCTTTCTGGAAAATAGAAGAAATAAGAGAGATTTTTTTTTTCAGTTTTTGAATCTTTTTATGAAAAGCGTATTGCGCTCATGCATTATGTTTCATTTTTTCCACTACGAGTAAAAAAAAAATCAAGTATCGTTTTTACGTTAATGGAGAAGCATGGATTCCATTTCATTTCACTGCTAATTAAGATGCCTCCTAAATTTTTACAGTTGATAGTTCGAATGACAGCTTGTAATTTTACATTACATCTTTAGCATACGGCAATATTTCATGACAGTAAAAATTACATTTAATTTTTAAATATTTTTCATTTATAAATTAAACAAGTAAGAAAATTAGACGTTATATGAAGTTACAATATATGAAGTGCTAGATAAGTTTGAAAATCATAATATTAGTATACATTTTGAGTTAATTATTTCAAATGGTCTTAAATCTGATTTAAATATCCTGGATTGTGTAAAATTTTAAATAATTGTTCTGTGTAATCCCAAATTTGAATTAAATATTCTAAATAGTACAGAAATTTGAATTATATGTTGGGTTGGATTGTTCCATTTTTGATTTAAATTTTCTAAATTGAAACGAATTTTAATTAAGTGACCTGAATTTAATTTAAATGTCAAATTTAATTAAGTGTTTTGGATTATTCCGAATTTGATTAAAATATTTTGAATTATTCCAAATTTTATTAAAATGCTTTGGATTATTCCGAATTTGATTAAAATGTTTTGGATTATTCCGAATGTGTTTAAAATGCTTTGGATTATTTCGGATTTTATTAAAATATTTTGGTTTATTCCGAATTTGATTAAAATGTTTTGAATTATTCCGAATTTGATCAAATGTTTTGAATTATTCCGAATTCGATTAAAATATCATGAATTATTCCGAATTCGATTAAAATATCATGAATTATTCCGAATTTTATTAGGATATTTTGAATTATTTCGAAATTTATTAAAATATTTTGGATTATTCCGAATTTGATTAAAATGTTTTGAATTATTCCGAATTTGATCAAATGTTTTGAATTATTCCGAATTCGATTAAAATATCTTGAATTATTCCGAATTCGATTAAAATATCTTGAATTATTCCGAATT
>JAPMOR010013083.1:1051320-1110211 GCA_026543865.1 Argiope aurantia
AAATAAATAATATAAAATAAGTGTTCTCAAATAAATAATATAAAATAGGTGTTCTAAAATAAATAATATAAAATAAGTGTTCTAAAATAAATAATATAAAATAAGTGTTCTAAATTTACAATAAATAACATATATTTCATTATGGAGATTAAAAACACCTTATAAATCTTTAAAAAAACATTCTAATTCTTCTAAATAAAATGACACCGTTTTTTTATCAAAATTTAAAAATTTGCGAAGTTCTCAAAAACTGCTGACTGTTCTTTGAAATACGATAGCAAATGTATATTTTTGTCCCCCCTCTCCTTCTTTTTATGCTTTATTAAAATTCAATTGATGCACAAAGTAAAAATAAAATTAGAATTAAATTTGAATGAATTCCCAAACAGTCAATTTATAAAATGTAGAAAATATAATTTTAAGTTAATTCTTTAAGGGTCAAAATATTATCTTTTAGAAAGAAAAAAATGGGAAACTGAAAAAAATAATTCATAATTGCTTTAAACTTAAAATTATTTCTTTATTCCAGATTAATTAATTAAATAGTCATATAAAATTAATTAATTAACATTATCAATTTGTACCCAGATCATGTTGACAAACTCTCTTCGACCCAAATTAAAAGTCGAAATGCTTAGAAAATCTTATTCTGATAATTATAAATGAACTATAGTGCAGGAAAGGCTTATGCCAATGTCAAATTAAAAAAATATATATTTAAAATCAAACATATTCTTTTTTTTATTTGATAATAAAGGGCAAAATATACGATTTTAATTTGAAGATAAAAATAATAGTTCTTATTGTGATCCAGTAATAAAAACAATAGTTCTTATTGCAATCTAGTAATAAAAACAATTAAGATAATTATTTTTAGCTTACATTTTGCCTTTAAGTGCGATAAAAAAAGTCTTTCAGTTCCAGAAAATCAGATAAATTTTTCGTGGAATCTTAAATCAGGCGAAAAAAAAAATGATCGACTTCTTTCTCGGAAAGATTTCTCAATATATGATTAGAAGAGGAAATATAATTTTCGATCTCGTGTTTGAACCTCATTAAGCTCAATAAAAATGCAATGATCATTAAATATACATATATCATTAAACACGTAACAAGAAATAAATGCATTGAAGGTAAATTCATTCCTTAAAAATTTAGAATTTTCTTTCTATGCAAATGGCATAAAATAATAACTTCATCAAGGTTTCTATTTTTAATTTTTGTTATAGATACAACAATATTTTTTCAACTATTCAATTTATTTCGTGCTTATTTTTAGATTGTATTTCACGATTTATTCATACAACAGAAATATAACCTCAATATATTTATAATTTTTTTTAATTCCTTGTATTTTATTGTTATTGTACAGTTTTTGACAGTTAAAAAATGATTTTCCGTTCGATCCATAAAAAAAATTGTTATTGAATCTCAAAAAAAAATTATATTCTGATGATATTATTTTAAATATTTAATTGAAAATGGCTGCTAGAAACAGCTACATAAAAAATCTATAACATCATCATCTTAGCACTTCGAAGAATATCATTTTACATTTAACAGAAAGTCGTATCTGAACTTCCTAATAAATATTTATTTTTATTGGATTATTTTATTAATTTTTTTATCGAAAATGTCCGTTTGTATTTCCTCTACATGGATGGTTGTTTATTCGTATAAGAATGTCATTATTATTTTTCTTTCATGGAGATTCATTCAGCAACATTTTTACCAAACGATTTTTTGAAAAATGATTCAACATGTCAAAACAAATTATCCAAATAATTTCCCTGGATATAAATTTTCTTAAATTTTCAAAGCGATTCGATTCCACGATATATTATGAACGAACATTTGTTTTGTTTTATGCAGTTAATAAATTGTCGTCATGTTGACGTGACAGCTTAAGAATTGGTGTGGAGTATTTTTTTTATTTAAAAAAAATTGTCATAATTTTGAATTTTATCACGGATTGTTCGTTCTCTTATAATTTTAAAAAGGTTGGCTAGTTTAGAAAATCAAACAAATACTAGATATAAAGTAGAAAGACTTTTTATAGAAGATTTTTCTTAATAAATATTTTTTTTTTTATTTTAGTTTTTTATGAATTGTCATCCGCTTACAGTAAAATGTTGTGCTACTTTAGTTTGGGGACAAAATCTTGGTTTCAGCATTCGGAGGATCCAAATTCGCAACGTTTTATCAATAATTGAGGTGCATATAATGATATGAAGTAGAATATCTGTCGTCCTCTCGTTGGCTTGGCGAACAAGTTTGGCCTTATTTTTGCCATTTGATTGCAATTCTAAGTTACTAGAAAGTACTCTTTCTTTAGAAATATGACATTAATATTATTAAATGAGACCGAAGTTTTACTCATTTTGTGGATCTAGGATTCCTTTTGTGTATTTATTTAGTGGATATTATAAGAGAAACATCGCTTTTAATAACTTTGGTCAAAAACTAAATGCCTATTTAATTTCACATTTCGAAGCACATTTAATTTACAGACATATCAATTGTTTATTTTAGTTCATTATTTTTGTCTTAATAACATGTGAAATTGTGTTTTTATTTATTAACTAGCCATCTTTGCCGAAAGCCAATTCGCTGAAATTAATGGCAACTAAAATTTTTATTTAAATATTTCATGCAATTTGGAATTAAAGGGTTCATTAGCAAAATAACTTTAAGCTTCAAATTTTATTAAATATATAATTCATACTATTTTAAAAGCTTTACAGCGTTTTGTTCACTTTACTTTTCCTTTTCCTTATTTTCTGTCAGATCCTCACAAATTCGAATTTTTAATTCTTCTGTTTTTACAATATAACCAAACCTAAAAGAATGTAAAATTTTGGCATTTTTTTTCATGTTATTATTATGTTTTACATATAAATTTTAATTTTTTTATGGATATTTTTCTCAAAACTAAGCAAATATATTGCTTGCATTCCTCAAATCTGCTTTGCCGATAATGATTTTTATTAAGGACATAAATTTGATTTCACTGTTTTGCACGCTTAACTATTCTTTGTATTAAAATTGATAGTACTCAGACAAAACAATTTAAATAGTGACTTTTAATAACTTCGATGTTTTTCCAGAATTCTTTTGTTTTTGTTTTATAATTCTTGATACTTAGATACTCATTCAGAATTCTTATGTATCGTTGCATTCTTGTTGGAAAATATTAATATTTATTAAAAACTGATTTAATATAATAAAATTTTTATACCGAAAAAATAAAATCATTGAATTTTTTTTTATTTTAATGTAGTATAAATTTATGGATATTAAAGCGGGAAAATGACAAAATTTTGCTTAATTTTTAATTTAAATTCTAATAAAAATATTAAAAAAATCGCTCTGATTTGCACATTTCCGATTGTTCAAAGAATATATGAGCCACGATTGGTAGTTTTAGATTAAACTGTCTAATCTGTAGAGTATCAATAGATTTAACCACGCTATCATACGTTTATCTTTATTAGTAGTAAAGATAAATATCATGAACTATGACTGCTCGTTGTCAATGTTTGTATATAAAACTACACATGCTGACACTCTGTGTATTTAAATAATATAACTAAGTAAACGTAATGGACGGATAGTAATTTGGCAAATTATATTTATTAAAATTTTAATAAAGAATATAAACCATTTCATAATTCACAGAGTTTGTACATTTTAAAAATGTGTTTATTTGGAAATTGGGCTGATCATATTTATATAACCAACATACCTGCACCTGAGATCTTTATGTCTTAACTCCTAACATAATGAATATGACTTCACGAATAATGAAAGTGTGCACATCGATCTTCATGTTTCAAAATAATAATGAGAAAGATGAAATTTATGATAGTGAAACAACGGAATTTATGGGACCCAACCTTTTAAAGATTGCGATTAATTATTGATACTAAGTGTTGTAGCTACAGCGTAGGAATGTAATGATAAAATATATGTACATTTTTGATGTCCCATTTTTCCCCAAAAGATGTATACAAATGAAATTCTTTTTGAAGTCTTTCCGAAAAACCGTCCGCTTAATTTCTAATCTGGGATTATGAAGATGTTACTTACCAGCTACCGCTGCGAGTAGAAGAGTGAGTCCCAGCATGATTGCACCCGACTCGAGTCTGCACCCCCTACTCGAGAGTTTTTATAGTCGGGTGCGAGCAGACTTTGATCCCCGTCTTGAACTCGAACTCTCCCCTCTGCAGAGAAAGGTGAACATCGGGTCAAAGAGATAAGATGTGGGCAGTGCACCGTAGTGGATAATCTCCTTGGTATCTCGTTCTCGGATGATCCAGGCATCGTTTGTTGACAGCCGCAAGTGTGTTTTTGTGTAATTTCTGGCGACCTAGAAAAAGAACACACTTTGAGAGTATTAATATCTCGATTATCTTAGAAGTAAAAAACTTTAAATAATAATACATTAAATAGCATAAAAATAAACCAATTAAATGGGTTATTCATGTGGAACTAATTTATTTGAAACTAAAGAATTATTTTTAATTAAATGAACTCAAATTGCAGTAATTATTATTAAATTAACAAAATGAATTTAAAATTTGCTGGATTTATGATAGGGAAAATGTCAGCTGAAAATACTTCATCTTTCCTTAAATGAAATCGAATATTTGAGGTGATGACGTGGTAGTAAAGTCTCGATTTAGGGATGATAGATTGTGGTTCCTAAATCTGACTCCACCAAGGATCTGTATTGTGCACTTGAGTCTGGTTCACGTTAGATTGAACAGTTAGAATCAAATGCCCTTTCATTGGTATGACATGAAAGTTTGGCGAGAAGAAAGTAGAAAAGGATATATGATTACAGTTCAAAAATAAAATGAAAGAAAATAATAAATAAATAAATTGCTGTCTCAAAAATACATGATAATATTAAATAAAGTATAAAGGAACAAGGAAAAAATCAAATACAATTGTTGCACTATAAAAATTAGTACATGAATAAATTGAAAAGTTTAATGTTTTACTTTGACAATAGAAAATTTTGTTCAGTGATATCATTAAGCGCCGAAACCCAATTTCAGCAGGTAGATAAGACTGGTGTTGAAGTAAGTATAATGTAATGAACTCTTTCAGTAAACTCTTAAAATGGAAAAAGCGCATTCATGTTTCATAGATGTTTCTTACATTTAGTTATCCTTGAAAGAGGGACCTAGATAATATTGCTGTTAAATCACCCGATTTATTTTGCTTCCCACCTTGGGATAAACCGCAATTTTCCTTTTTGAATACCTTCTCCTGATTCGATAATTCTTCAACTACACCGACTGTATTGCAGCAGCTGTTTTTACACCATCGCTATCGGTATTCTTCTTTTGCCCCAATTTTCACTGATGGCTCGAAATCAGACGACCATATTGGTTGTAGCTTCGATCTGATACATTGAGCCACCGTCTTCACAACTTTTGCTCAGTTTTTACTGCCGAATTGGTGGCAGTTCTTTTTGACCTCCTAAAAATTTCACTATCCACTCAGCAGCAATTTGCCATTTACACAGATAGCATGAGTTCTTTGGAAACACTTTCACACTATCACAATCGGATGCATCCTATAGCAATTAACATTTTATTAACTTTGCGTGCCCTACAAAATGATGGGTGTCAGATAATTTTTTTGTTGGGCGCCGAGTCATGTTGGTCTCGTTGGAAATGAAATGGCAGATTCAGCGGCAAAATCAGCAACAATTGTGATATTAAGAAGTCCTTGACAAAATACATTTTTTCTACTTGGCAATCAGCGTGGGATCAGCGTACCGAAAATAAACTGCATTCTATCAAGCCTATTATTGGATTGTGGTCTGCTCTTTCTATACATGTGGTTGACGTCAAATTGACTCGCCTCCGTATAGGGCATATTCGCTTCATCTTCTGTTTGGTGAAGCTGCACCGAAGTGCCCCAAATGTCGTGTGAATTTTATGTGAAACATCTTTTAATTGAGTGCCTTGATTTTAACTCCCATCGTATTCACTTTTTTCATTCAGCTTCATTGACTTTTAAGGACTTGGTGGGTGAGAAACACCATCCAAATATCTTTAAATTTTTAAAAGCTATTAAATTGTATACTTATATTTAGTATAACTAATACCTGTTTTATCTCAGTCATCGTGCCCACCGTGATCAACAATGATTTAATACCATATACTTTGGATTTAAATTGATGGGTTTTTTTTAATTCTGTAATTTTATTGATGCATTGTCACATTTCCTAAATTTTAAGTTCCGAGTTTATATTGCATTATGTTTATTATCTAAACTTGTATTTTACCCCTGATTTTATATTTTACCATTTGCATGGCGCAGATTAGCCAAATGTGGCTCTTGCTCCAAACAAACCTCACAAATCAGTCAATCCTTGAAAGAGGATTGTCTGCTAAATGGCAAGATGCAATTGATGGCGCTCTGAAGAAACGTGCTAAGTAATTCGAGAATTATTCAAATCTTTTCAGTTTCATAACTGTGGCAGGAAATTGATTATTTGTCCAAGGGATTTTGAACCACGGGATATCCCATGTATTTTTTGTCATTCTATTCATAAAAACTGTAAGTATTTCTATATATGTATTGTTAAATATTTATATTCTGCCAATAATTAAGCATGTTTAGTGACTTTCACACCACCGGAAAGTTTAAGAAAGAGTAGTGACAGTTTATTGGCGTAATAATCAAATTTTGCTTTGCCAAATGTACGGGGAATGTACAGGCACACAGTAATACATATTACATGAGTACGCGACGGTAAAAAGCAAAACCTATCCTTATCCCAAATAGTGTTATAAGTATAATAAATGTCTGAAGAGATGAAAACATGTTTCTACAAAATTCCAAATATCATAAAAGGAGTTTATGGCCAACTTTCATTCTGGCGGCACCAGTGTGAGAATGATCTTTCTGTGAGAATGATCTTACAAAGTAAATTGATATTACAGAAATTCCAAATATATAAAGGCATAAGAACCAGGAATAAACACGAGAATCTTAAAGAAACACGCGAATGGCATAAAAACATGAAGGTTTATGCATCCGAGTAACAAAAATACTGTTCAAATGCAAATACCATCCCCCTCTTTTGAATCGTTTTCACGAATATCTGATGTATTATGGCCAATTAGTGCTCTTCGGATATTTAGCAGCATCCATTATATTTTGCCTGCTAAATTTGTGTTCCCTTATGGGAAAAAAAATGTTTTGTTGATATGTAATTCAGTTGATCATTTTGCTTAAATTCCATTATCATGAAGCCCCTTGAATTTATTAGGGGATATTTTTCAAATGACTGGAGTAAGATAATACTTAAGTTGAGTTTTGGCTGAGTTGAGACTAGTTCTTGGTCAGCATAATTTCAAATATTGTCATTCACACTCAGTCTTTGTCTCCTTGGATAAACGTTCTGATTTCGAATTCTATTGATCAAGTTATTTCGAAAGAATTTGAATTCGACAATATTCACATTTATGCATCCAACCACTTATTTCTTATTTTTACATGTCTCTAATCTCTCGCTGGTACATTTAATTTATTATATTTGATGAAGCAATCTCTCTTTAGTATTAAGAAGTTAATTTATTATATTTGATGAAGCAATCTCTCTACAGTATTAAGAGATTTTTGTGGAGAGAAACATATTCTACTTGGCACCATCAAAAATTACATTGAACCCCTCAAAATAGTCATCATGCAACTTCAAAACAGAACGTTTATACAACTAAACTGTATAAAAATAAACCAACAAAAAATATTTCTAGTTGGCAAACTGGAAATCTCAGTAAGAATTCTTTCTTTCGATTTTATCACTTTCTCGTTTACATAATAGAGAAAATACAAAAATCGTGAAAAAATTCGAACTCGAGATCTTGACGAATCTCCACTTTTCAGAGATCCCTAAGTTCGAAAAACACATTTTTGGAAAATGTACGACTGTTGGTCGGTCTGTCTGCGACAAAGATAACTCAAAAACACTTAGAGGTAGACAGTTGAAATCTGGTGCACGGCTTTTACAACAAATTTGTAGATTTCTATCAAATTGAATAAAATATGTCCATTCTATCTGGCTCTTCAAATATAATTTAACACAATAGCTACAAATAAAGAGAGATAGATAGATGAAATTCGGTATATGGATTGAACAGCTTTAATGTAGACATCTCTCAGATTTTGAGTGAAATTTAAAGGGTTGACCGTCTGTCGTTCTTTATTTTTAGAAACATGTAAATACAATTACTAGAAAATGCAATGACGTAAATATATGAAATTTGGTATGTGATTTTGTAATTGCAAGGGTAGTTTTGAGTCAAATTTTTGTTTTAATCGGTTGCGAAAAAGGCGTCTAAAACGTCAATACGATTTTCGGATAATATTGACCACACGACAGGGATCAATAGCTATAAAAGTCGCCAAGGATGACACGAGAGATTCAGTAAAATAATAAATTCACGACAAAGGTTAATATTTCGAAGTTAATTTAAGCTAATGCTATGCAAGGCGTTCTTGAAATAACTTCCTTATAACGAGAAAGTTTAAGGGAGACCATTCCAGCAGGTTGTGTGAGATATCTTACCCTTTTATTGGAATGAAAGCGGAAAGGAAAATTTCAGCTCCTCACTGCTTTTTTTTCTTTAACTACACAAATATTGAAACTTCATTAGTATAAAATAGTGTAAGACAACGTGAAAACTTTTCAGCTAATATTATGCAATGACTAAAAGAAAAATCAAATTTATGGATTGAAAATCAGTCAATACCCCTTCACTTCAACGTAACTGAAGCTATTGAAAAGCTTTCAGTACACAAGTTTTTCGTTTACGATAAGGCGATAATTCATCTCGAATTTAAATTCACCCTTTTATCTTCAATCTTTCTGAAGTTACGGAGAAATGAATATTTAGCTACTCCACTATTTTCCTTCACTTTAAATTGGATGTCTTATTTAAAATATCGGAGATTTTCACCATCCTTAAAGCTTGCCATTCTCCTGTTTAATAACAATAGATGTTTTTGTTTCGCAATGAAAAATCTTTCTGTTTTTCGTATCAAGAAAGCTTTTCTTCAATTGTTTCGTGTCCCCTTATGCCGTTTGGATAGAGTTAACTGATCCAAAACATTTAGCTAACCAGCAGTAGTTATGTCCCCAGCCATTTCTCTCATATTTTTACAAATAATTTAAGTACAAAAGGTATGAAATGTTAACTTTTAGCGTGAACTGAGCATTTTTACTGAATCTATTACGTCATCCTTTAGACTCGTTTTTTTCGAACGATTGAAACAAAAATTCTACACAGAATTACAATTGTTGTCACAAAATCCCATGTCATATTTTAAATACATAAATCATTGCATTTTTTAACTATCAAGTTTACATGTTTCTGAAAGTACAGACAAAGAGATGGTCAACACCTCTCTGCTCCCGTATTTGGCTTAAGATTTAACAGATGTCTGCAATACAGATGTTAAATCTGTGTACCGAATTTTTGTCTATCTCTCTTCGTTTTGTATTATCGTGTTAAATTATATTCAAACAGCTAGACTGACAGACTTCCTCTGAATGAAAGTTGCTCAAAATTTAAGAGAGATCTATAAATTTCGTGAAATGACCCTATACCAAAATCCATCCATCTATCTGAAAGCATTTTTGAGTTATCTTTGTCACAGATAGACAGACGGACGGACATTTTACAAAAATATGTTTTCCGAATTCAATGATGTTTAAAACGCGCAGATTCGTCAATATCTCGTGTTCGAATATTTTGACGATTACTATACTTTGTCTATATTTCGCATGCGAGAAAGAAAAAAAGTTGAAGTAACTAATTTAATACTGTTTACTTACACAGTTTAACCGTTCCTTGAATGCTATTAACCAAATCAAATCAAATTTGTATATTTCTGCCGAATTTTGAGCGAAATCCGCTCAGAGGAAGTCTCTCTGTCCTAATATTCGAATATAATTTAACACGTTAACTACAAAATGAAGAGAACTAGATAGATCAAATTTGGTGCATGGATTTAACAGCTATAGTATAGTCACTTTGAGCAAATCCAACAAGGTGTTGACTATCTGTCGGTCTGTAATTTCAGAAACGTGTAAACGCGATAACAAGAAAACGAAATGTCTTAAATGTATCAAATTTGGTATAGGATTTTGTGTCTGGAAGTGTGTTTTTGTGTCACATTTTTGTTATAATTAGTTGAGAAAATTGAATCGGATTCGCTCATTCGATTTTCGTGTACTATTAACCTCATTCCATTGATTAATCCAAAAAAAACATCCGGCAAGGGCCACACGATAGTCAATAAAAAAGTTAAATTCCCGCCAAAGGTTAGTATTTCATAACCATTGTACTGCAAAACCATTCAATGCTTTCTCTAGAATAACAGTTTGATTAGAGAATATACGAGAAAATTTCGGGAAGACCACACCCTCTGGTTTCGTTTTAAAGTTTTCATATATATATACTGTTTTATAAATTTATATTAGTCTATATTTGAATTATTCAAGCCTTTAATATCTAAATTCGTACCTTGAAGATTATTTGCAAAATTTAAACCTGCAAAAAAAAAAAAAATAGACTTAGAGCAATTACATAAATTATAAAAGCCTCCAATCTTTTTCATGATTTTATTTATAGACTTTTAACCTGATTGAAGTGATTGACATAATTTGAAGAGGAATAATAATTATCCCCAATTCATCCTATTACCACATTTCAGAATCCAAGCAACAAGCATATTCATATAAATTTTTAATATAGTTAAAATAAAAACATCTTCCAGTCTCATAAAGATTCATTTCTTTTATAATATGCAGCCGTGTATCGGTTGATTTAAACTAAATATTTTTCAGTGAAATTGATTCTCAACTCACATATGTATATATATATATATATATACTTATATCAATTAAAGATAAGTAAATTTATTGTCAATCAAATGTATTTGTAATTAAAATATTAAATTTTGGGAGTGTAAAACACATTTTACAGCTTTTGATCCGTTCTGTAAGTTAATAATAATATTGAAGAATTTTGAAATTCTGAATCTTAATGTTTTATCGATGATGTTTTTTCTTTTCTTTCTTTTTCTTTCTTTCTTTCTTTCTTTCTTTTTTTTGAAATATTAAATGTTTAAAAATTAAAATTTGTTCTAAAAATTCTTTCCAATTTTTCTAAATTAAAAGTTGTGCTAAAAATTCTTTCTAGTGTTTCTAAATTAAAATTTATACAAAATTAAAATGTCCTATACATACTCACACGTTAGCATTTATGTTATATTTTAATACAATTTGACTAACATGAGTTATTTAAATACATTTATTTTTAATATTGTTAAATATTTAACAATACTTTTGAAGTGTAAAACTTCAGCATAAGATTTTTTTGGTTTATAAATTTTGTTTAGAAGCCATACGTAGGAATTTATATTGGTTGTAAACTTGTTTCAGGCATGGTGATTAATTGAAGTATTTAGTTGATTTCAGTTGTAAGAGATGACGGCGCCAATCATGTCAAGTCGGATCTGGCTGGGTTTTGGTATCCAATAGGAGAGGCTCATGCGCATATGACGTCGGGGCGCCTAAGAGGCTCCTGAAAAAGTAACACTCGATGAACGGGTGAGGGTTGACGCTGTTGTTTATGTGTTCCCTTTACGTACTCTTTTTAGGCTTAGCCATGTTTGGCGTCCCCATCTCAGGTAAACCCTGCGCCTAATAAAATCATATCCCATTTCTGTAAAATAGAGTAAATATTGAAAAGTTTTAGTTATGTGTAATCTTAATAAATTAATTGTTTGTCAATTCGTATATTATTATTTCTTTATTCAAAAAATTCACTTAGCCCCTAGACGCCGTCCTACATATATGTTCGGTAAATATCATAATCTAAATCTGTTAATAGACATTTAGCAGACGATTCCTTTTCAGTCATTTTATAACTGCTACTATTTTTATTTTGTTAAAATATTATTAAAAAGTAAAAGCAAACGATTTTTTCTTTGATAAACATATTTTGTTAATATTATTTCGTTTATTTTTTGTATAATAGGTGATGATCAATTGTAAACCTTCTGGAATCTGGCAATGTTTGTAAGATAAACTGTTATGTTGAAAGAATAAACAAGCCGATGGAATTCTAAATTGCTTGGAGTATTATTTCAGTTTTAAGAATTTAAGATGCTCTGCAAACTATAATTTGAAGCTTAAGAAAACGGGCAGCAAGCAAATATATATATGTTAAATACTAATTAAAATATTAAAAAGAAGCAGTTGTATTTGAAAACCTAAAATCCTACTGAATTTTTGTTTCAGTCAGAAATGTTCTCAGATCTTCGAAAATAAAATATGGAGCTTATTAAAATATAACTTTAATGAAATCTTTAAAAAAAAAGCGACGACATCAGCTTTTGATTTCGAAACATAAATGTTAATACTTCAAAATTCGATTTTTTTTCTAAAATTCTTTTAATACATTAGCATTTAATATTTGCAATGGAGGTCAAATTGTATTATTTTCAATAATTAATCAGTAAGCGGTCAATTTAGAGGGAAAAAAACACTCAGGCAACAATAGAGTTGAAATATGTTCTTGTAGTTATTCTTACATTTATAGTTGTCTTTGTGACAGGCGTAAAATTCTCATTTTTCTGAAGTTATTAAAAAAAGAATATTCCAAAACGTCAAATTACTAAAAACTAGGATAAAAGAAGCAATCAGTTTATATTCAAATAGAAATACATTATTATTCCGAGTTCAGTTTCCCGAAATGCGTTATTATTTCAGAATAACAATATTTAATATTCATCAGTTTGATAAGTACTTTGATGTCACTAATTTAATAATGTGTTTGAATCAAATCAAACATGGAATATCTTTCAGTGATATAGTCGTTAAAGCTAAGTAGGCAAGTATCAAAACTGAAGTTCGGATACTGTTTTCTCTAAAAAAGAGAAATAGTTTCAATTGGAAATTGAATGACCCTAACGAATAAAAGCACCATTTCAATAGTTTTGAACAGAAATAAGTTTACATTTCATGATTGCGAATATTGTATTTTGAAGTAAATGATAAAAATTATTTTTCATTTGTGTGGTTTCTAGATTTTTGATTCTAATGGTAAATATTCTTACCAAGACATGAGTCCCCCGGGGGGGGGCACCTCGAAATGAGGATGAGATGCTTCCGGCATGGTGGTTCGATCTCGCAACCCTGGAGGGTACACTAATAGGTGGGGGATCTGACTCCTCCCATCGATGTACAACACTCTTTGCTTTTAGCACAGATATTTCAGTTAAACGAATTTTATCTAATGTAATATCTATAGTTCTTACAGTACTTATATGGCATCAGAACCACTATCAATTCAAGAAATTTGAAATTTTTTATTCCCATCTAAGAAATGTACCAAAAATCGTCTGCAATTCACTGGTAAAGAAAAAAGAATCGTTAATGCAATGATCTTAATTGCTTTTTCATTACCGATAATTTTCTCAGGTCCTATGGTATTTGCTGTTTATAAAACTCGTTCTGAAACGTACATTAGTCTTTGGTTTCTAAGTTATTCTATTAACATTCAAAAAGAATTGGAATCTTCTCATTTTTATATGTATGGTGTTTTAGTTTTCTCCCAAGTTTCTAATACCTTCTTTGGTGGGGATTATTTATGGGACTTTTATCTACAAGTTATTGAAAGGTATTCGAATTCAAAACGATATCATGATCAGCAATATCGGATCTCACACTTTTGCCCAAGAAATTAAAATTTTCTACAGAATTTTGGAATGCTGTAAATTATATAATAATTACAGCAAGATGACTTTCTTCCTTTTGACTTTGCATTTCTGTAGTATTTTGTATACAACTCTATCTCTTGTTTTGCGTATAAACACTGATATTCCTTATTATGTGATCGCTATTGAATCTGTTCTTTCTATATTTATCTGTATTTTTATTATTACTGGTCTTTTAAGTCTTGCTTCTGATATACCCCCTGCAATGGCTGAAGGTAGAGCAGAATTCCGGTAGCTTTATCATCATATTATTTTGGATGAAAAAGGAATTCCTCTCAAAAACATCGTGTTGTTGAAAGTTTTAGGAGCCATCGAACCATTTTACTTAACGGCTTCGGATTTGTTTAAGATAGATAAAAGTTTAGTTTTAACTATATTTGGTAGTACTTTGAGCTTTTGCATCTTAATATTACAGTTAAAAAAAGTTGACTTTGACAGTATGAATAGTCGACAACTTTTGCTTATAGAGACTTAAGAATGGCAGAATTATTCTTAACCTATCTTTATCATTTGATTAATGCAGAAACCTTCTTTCCTTGTACACTGTCTTTACATTTGACCATTAGAACATTAATAATTCCCGTAATTGCACCACTAGTTCATACACTTGAACTAAGCCCAAACATATTGTAATATCTTTATTTTTCATTTGCTTGATCTTATTCTTCGATTTTCAGTTTTTTTCCCCTTGATTTCTCAGACTTAAAATTAGATCTCATCGCTGTCAGCATATACTTCTAGAAGATTGAAAAAATATTATTTTAATTCAAGATAAAGATTTGAATAGAAAGCAACCACTGTTTGAAAAATAAACGATATGAGACAACTAGATCAAGCAAAGCTACGTGCTTTAATGATTCTAAGAAGGAATTTTTTGAATAATTTATAATTTCCTTTGTAGAATTTTAAGGCTAATTCTATATCTCTTGAAATATATCTCCTTTTTTTTAATTCCAGTGCAACTCTGAATTAAAGGGAATGGAGACATTTCAGAACGATCCAAATTATCTATTTTCCTGATATTCCGGTAATGTTATTTGTCATGATATTATGATTGTAGTATTCATGTATTAAAGTTATGGTTTCTTCAAAGTAAATTGTTAGGCACTATGTCTACAGAAGACAAAATAAACTTTTGCGAAAAAACTAAATAAATTAACTTTTCTTTTTGTTTTCTCATATAAGAAGAACAAAAAGAAAGTATTGTAATATTCAAAAAAATTCTTACTCGAGATTTTGACAGATTCCTACGCTTTAGACCTCACTAAGCCCGGGAAACTCACTTTTGCAATTTTATATATGGATGCATCTTATGATATACAATCTTGTAGCAGCATATGAAAGTGGGATTTTAAAGGCAGTCGTTCAAATACACCAAAAAAAAATCAAGAATTGGAAAATAAAATGAAATTTGAAGTATATTTAAGATCCAAAATATTTATCCCATTCATAAAATTTCGGATAGTTCAAATTTGGAAAGGTGTGTTTTACGGAATAAAGTGCAAAAATCATCAGCGAAATGTAAGCAACAGATATTAACGACTCAAGGTTATAAACCAGAATATTTTTTGTTCTTGCATTGGACAGACTAAGATTTTAGGAAGTTCAAAAAAAAGTAATTAATTAGTCGTGGTACAACATTTTGGAACTAGCATTTCGACCTGGTGAAACTGATAAAATAATCTTTTGCCACTGTTAAATAATATCGATAGAAAAGGGGTTAATTGCAGTAAGTGAAATGAATTTCAACAATCCCATTAGAAATTTAAACACTTAATGGCATTATACAGCTCAATGCACTAACACATTTTCGTGTAGGTCAAAGGAAAAGCATCCCAAAGAACATATTTCAGCTAACCCTGATAGATATTGGATTTTGCTGCTATCAATCCTTCAAGATCCTAATGCTGACTCGACACCATTACATTACTACTGACAATACTACGCTTTTTGATTATCGTAGACTATATTATCAAAGTTGTGTCATTTCCCTTAAAGTAACTACGGAGTAATTAAGTATTTTTATGGCGATAGACAGATTCAGTAAGATAGATCATGATTTCCCCGGACATGTTTTAAGGTGTACGACTCAGAGCTCAAATTATTGTTATTACCACCAAATATTTTAGGTATCTTTACAGTTGAAAATTTTCAGAACATATCTTTCAAGCTTGTGATCCATCGCAGCAGCATCTATTCGATATGATAAATATACGCTTGAACACTCTAAATATCATGCTTCTTTTCATACCAGAATTGTTCAATTCATACGCGTGAACTAAATATTGGCTATCAATATCAATGTTTTAGATGAGTTTGCCATGCTCTGACTCTATAGTACGTATATCTAAGCAATTTCTGTATCAAGATTCTGATAACTACAACCATAATATTTTAATGAAATAAAGAAATTGAATTTTATTTCCTGATTACTTATGAATGCTTTTCTAAGCTATGCATTTATAACGCGGCATCAAAAGCAATTGGATAAACAGAAGCACTAGTTCTTTAGCCCAAATAATTGTAGTGTTTTAATCAATTTTTCACATGAAACTATTTCTAGATATTTCATCAATAGTTGCTTTCCCACCACCACTCTACACCACCTCACACTTGTAGGTCGTGGCATTGTACAAAGTAAATACTTTTCTTTTCACACACACGTGGGTTGACTTGATGTAAAAAGACCTAATTCTCCCCTCGGATGTGGGTCGAGTCCTGTTATTACATACCATGCAATTCAATACTGCCACTGTTCTGACAATGCTTATAAAAAATTGTTTTCTCAATAAACCCGCACTGGAGGGCTGATGGTGGGGCTGGTGCGCATCTGGATACATGGTGCCCATCAGTCACTGCTTGGGGGAAGGTTGCTCTTCTCTGGAAACTGGACTAGCGAGTCTCCGGAGTGTTTCTGAGCTTTCTCCTTCTGACTGATCCTCTTTCCACCTAAACTCATTTTGGGTGGGAGGGTTTCACCTGGGTGTCCATATTCCAGTTAGATTCAAGCTAGTGGAAAAGAATCTTCTGTTTTCTTCAATTTATATAATATTTTTCATAAATAAACTAAAAAGAACTTTGTGAAATCTTACATTATATTTATAGTTTGGTATCCGTTATAGATCTGAATTCAAAAGAGGGAAGATGATTTCCAATTTTTTACGTCAACGATGATTTGACTAAGTCGAAAATAGTTCTGTTTTCTCTAATTGCAAAATATGAATTCCATTTTCCACCAAAGCTGTCCAGGTGTGCCTATAACGCCAACGGTGTATGGGTCGGTGGTTTTTGCTCTATGCCTGCATGAGGTAGAAGGAAGTCTATCCTTTAAAGTAAGCTTGATTACAAAATATTCTCGATTCGTAGCTTAGTTTCATTCTGATTAGTAGATCATAAATCACATCTATATTTTTCAATACTATGTCCCTTCTTATGACTTATGAATTGCACATAAAACATCTAGGTTGAAATTATCTCAGACAGCACTTTCTGACTTGCGTGAAAAAGTCATCAGTCCCTTTCTGCGGTCAAAAACTTATTGTCGACTGTAATTTCGGTGGTGTGCTAGTAGGTTAAGTGTTGTCGGCCTGTCGTCATGCACCTATGAAGATGTTGTTGCTCTTGGATGGACATTGCCGGGCTTTCTGGTAACAATACCACTTGCTTGGGATTAAATCCGCAATCTGGATATTTTTTTAGTGCCAATTTTAATCATCGAGTCGTCTCCGTTTGTCAAAGCCCAGCCTCAAGCCTGCCGACGGCTCTCCATCTCATTTAATCATTTAAAGAATTTTTAGAAATCATTCTTGATGCAATCAGTGAAACCTGTAGGTTTTAATACAGCATTTCTAACACCACCACCAAAATTCCTCGATACTTACTGTTAGAGTTTTCAATCCCTCCGGTGGAGAAAAGGGAAAATTCTGTTCCCCTAACCAGATGTATTCGAGACGCCGACACGGCGACATGTACATTTCTCTCTCTCTCGTCTTGGTGTTATGATATGTTTGTGTGGTAGCTTAGAAATGTCCGTGTCCATATATATGTGAAAATAAAACCTATGAAAGTTTCAACTCCTGCTTCGTCATTAATGGAATTGTCATGCACTGATTGAACACTTACATTGCCAAAGTTCTGTTACAATGCTTAAGCTAAGCTCCATTTATTCGTAACTAATGGCATTTTTTCCGTTTGGAGCCATAAAACCGGTTCTAGAGTCTTCTGAATAGACGAACATTAATTACAACAACCCTGTATATTAAATCAAGTTTGCCTTAAATAAAACTGATTTATTGAATTAAAAATATAGATATTACAAAAGATCACAGAAAAATTTTAATTGCATTTATTGTTTAGAAATATCATATTTTATATTTATTTCATTTCATACAGACACGTGTTGTTTCTAGTTTCACTTTTCTAGTTTTAATTTGCAGTAACATCTAATTTATTTTTATTTGTAGCTTTTGTCAATCTAATGACAAACATGTTTATAGAATCTAATTTTTTCCCATGCACACTCAACGTGCTCGTGTAGATTAAATTTTATTTTTATTTTGTGAGAAATAAATAGTTGAAAAATACAGTTATAATATTTTTAATTCATTAAAAATAGAAAATTGATATATTGGCTAAAACATTAGTACCGTTAAAAAGATAATTTTCTGAGCTTTAAGAGGCTATAAAAGTTATTTTTTGTGCTGTGGTATTTTCGGAAATTATCATTGAAAGATGCCAAAATTTCGCTTAATTTTACTAAATAAAAATTCAAATCAAAATTTCGAAAAAAAAAAGCTATCCCGAGATGCACATTTCCACCCTCCAAAGTATGTATATACCAAGTTTCTCAGCTCTAGGTCAAATAGACTGGCCTGTAGAGCGCCAACACATACATACTTTCATCTTTATTATTAGTAAAGATTATAGACTAGATACTAACATTACGCTGCATTTCTTTAAAATATGTAAAATATATTTTAACTTCTCGTATATGTAGTATAGAATACATATACGAGAGTGTAGGAAGTGTAGAATGTAGAATGTAGTGTAGAAAGTATATAAAGTGTAGTGTAGAAAGTATAGTAATCCCCAACAAAATTCGAACTAGAGCTTTTGACAAATCTTCCTTTTTAGAGCTATCTTGTTTCGAAAAGCAAATTTTTGGAAAATACCCGTCCATCTGTCTGTCTGTGATAAAGACAACTCAAACACACTTTGAGGTAAACTGATGAAATTTGGTATCCGGTCTTTATACCTAATTTTATTAAATGATAAAATTAGATTTTTATCAAATGTTGGTCAAACTCCACTGAGAGAAAGTCTATCTGTTCAGATGTTCAAATACAATTTAATACGATAACTACAAAATGAAAAGAGTTAAATAGATAAAATTTGATACACAGAATTAATATCTATAGTCTAGAAATCTGTCAAACTTTGAGCCAAATTCAACAAGGAGTTGACCATCTGTTGGTTTGTACTTTCAAAAACATGTATATGCCATAACTTGAAAACGTAATGACTTCAATATATAAAATTTGGCATGTGATTGCGCGATTGCTAATATAGTTTTGTGCCAAATTTCAGTTTCAATCAGTTGAGAAAAGGCCGTATAAAACACAGATTTGATTTTTTGGATATTATTAACCGCATGTAAGTGATTAATCACTAAATAACTCGCCAAAGATTAGACGATAGATTGAATAAAATTTCAAATTCACGGCAAAGATTAATATTTTGTAACTATTGCCCACCAATGTTATGTAATGCGTTATCTAGGATAACACCTTTATTATAGTGTATACGAGTTTTAGGGAGACGCAAACTTCCTCGCATTATAAACTAGCAGATAATAAGCTAGTTTTTTTGTCAATTGTACAGACAGCAATTTTGTGAAAATCTTGTTTATAAACTTAATTTTGGATGCCAGTGCATTTCAGGATTTGAAATAGATGAAATCTGCTTTCTCCAGACTAGTATCTTCAGAAATTAGGTCAGACTCAATCGATATCAGTTAATTCTAAATCAAACTCTGCCATCAATAATCAACTGAGAATATCTGTTTGAGCAAATATAAATGATTTACGCCATTTTTAGCTAAACATTGACGAGCAGTATCGGCGCCAGTTAGTGTTATTTCAGATTATTCCTCTCTGATAATTCCTTGCTTGCATATTACGAGATTTTTAGAACATTTGTAAGAATTATCGGTCAGTTAAACATTTTGTTTTGTTTTGCTTTTTAATACACTTATATTGAAACAATGTTCACGGTGGTTACGGAACATTAAAAGTATTTAAAATTACAAACTTTTTGTTAAATTATAAATATTAAAGAAGGATGGGATATGATATTTAGGCATAGAACGAAAATAAGATAAATTTTTAAAAAGAAATAGAAGAACAATTAATAAAATGTATGACAAAATGATCTTGGAAAACTTTAGAATTTAACGTTCACAATCCGTGTGCTGAGTATTCAAAAATCTCTCTTTAAAATTAATCTGCTCTATATCTATAGTTCTCTATTCTTTCGTAGCTATCGTTAGACAAAATTAGACAAAAGACATTTAGAATAATGCCAAAGAAACTAGGCAAATATTTTGTTAAATAAAAAAAAGCAGATACATTTTCTCCAAAACTTACTTGCATACTCTTTAAAAAAGATACTATTCCCCCTTCACTCTGATCAAACTTTCATAATTTGGACAAGGAACTGACGCTATAAACGCTCAGTTTTTTATTTCTCGCACGTGTAGTGCACAAAAAGTATTGTAAGAGTCAAAAAATTCGAACTCGAAATTTTGACAAATCTTCCATGTGTTCGAAAAATACATTTTTGGAAAATGTCCGTCTGTCTATGTGTGACAAAGATAACTCAAAATACTTTGAGATAAACGTATGAAATTTGGTATACGGTCTTTACAAAAAAATTTCAGATTTCTATCTAATTTTGTGCAAAATCCGGTAAGAGGAAACCTATCTGTCCGTCTGTCCCATTATAAGTTAAGGCAGCATTGCAAAATGAAGAAAGATAGAGAGATAATATTCGATTTCACAGATTTATCATCTATAGTTTAACTACCCATCAAATTTTGAGCCAATTCTAACAATGAGTTGATCATCTGCCGATTGGTACGTTCAGAAAAATATAGACACGTTAACGCAAAAAGGCAGTGAGTTCAATATGGTAAAACTGATTTGGGATTTTGTAACTACAAGCGCAATTTTGAGTCAAATTTTCTGTTTAAATCATTTGGTAAAACGCATCTGAAACATAAATTCGATTTTCGGATTCTATTCTTCACATTCCAGGGAATAATCGTCAGAAACCTTACTAAGATCACACGATGGATTCAGTAACAATGCTAAATTCACGGCAAAGGTTAATATTTCGTAATTTTTGTACCCTCATGCTATGTCTGGCTCTCCCTGGGATAACACCTTTACTAACCCTTTCGCAGCGGAGCGATCAGAAATGAATTACGCTCTAAGCAACCGGCTTGACGGTCCTACACGTACAAAATCAAAACTGTTGGAGCCAAATTTTGTGCAATCTGAAGAAATTGCCACGTATCGTTGTCTGGTAATTCCTCAATGCTTTCAGAATCAGATTCCGAGCTACTTGGCAGTATGCGTCTCTTGTTGTATGTATTTTGAATTTTACCTTTGTATCCAATTTCTCCAAACATTTCAGACAGGTCGGAATTTAGTGACAATTCCACACCATCGCAGCTCATATTCGTCTTCCATTTCTCCATGATCGGGGCAAAACTTGTAGAAAATTATATTTGATTCCGTAAAAAAAAAAATGTCTGCACAAGAAGCGTGTGTTGCTAGGGCATCGAAAACAAACGACTTAATGGACATTATTGGGCACTTACTGATAGTAAATTCTGGTGTCCCCACAAATTTATGGGGGTAATTTATCATAGTTTTTGTTTAGTTTTCCATTTAATTATTTGGTGTTTTTTGTTTGTTTATTTTAATTTTAAAAACACTATAACAAATGATAATTACCCCCATGAAAAAAAATCCTGGTGAATCGACACCCGCAACACACTAGAACGAAACAAAACCTATAAAAGCGTTTTAGAAACTTATTTCATTTGGAAATGTCACAAATGAGCGGCGATAAAAGACACAGTTCGTTCGGAGAGGGCAACTCTGCTTCAGCACTTATAGGTGCTGTTGGCTCAGAGTGAGCGTCTGTAACTGAGCGCCTAAAGTCGCTGTTCGTAGCGAAAGGGTTAAAGAGTATGCGAGAAAGTTTTGGGAAACTACTTACGATGGTTTTGTTTTCAAAAGCTACGTACATGAAGGTTTGTACTTCTTCGTAAAGTGAAGTGAATCGAATTTGCAATTTGGTCGTCTCTTTGTAGATCAATTTAAGTCAAAATTTTTCAAATTGCTGCAATTTTAGAAATAAAAATGACAAACTAAATTTCATCTATTTAGATTATTGCGTTTTTGATTTTTTCGTGGTTTTATAAGTGAGCGAGTAAGAGTGACAAACTGTAAATCCGTTTTCAGATTTTATTGAAAATTTCTTATACGTATCTACTCATTAGCTGCTGAAACTGCGCACTTGCTTTGAGATAAACTTCCTTTGTATGGATTTTTTTTTTTCAAAATATGATAGAAATCGCCTAATTTTGTAATAAGACAGCTTACAGAATTTCATCTGCCTAACTCAAATCATTTTTGTGTTATGGTATTCTCAGACTGAAAGCCATTATTTCAAGAATAGGTTTGTTTGTTTTTTAAATCAGAGGTCAGAAATATAGAGATCCGACAAATTCTCGAGTTTGAGTTTTTAGACAATTATAATGTTTTATTTTAGTGTGCTTCGTACATGTAAAAGAAAAAATAGAAAAAGATTCAAATGATGTATTCATTCCATATATCCCTTAAAAATAAAGCCAAATTTTTGTCTTCGAAAACTATTATTACTATCATATAATTATCAGACAGAATTCTAAAAATGTGTTTTTCGATTCAAGATTGCCTAAAAAGTGGAAATCCATGAAAATATTGTGATTGTATATAATTTAAACCACGAAAATCTTCTTGTATTCTCTCGAATAAATGCCTTATCCCCTTACCTTCGTAAAAAATCGGAGACCTTGAGTAAGGCAGCGATAACTTTCTATGACATTGGCGAACAGCAGCTACGAGATAGAGATTTATGGCGTGAATCTCGCAATTTTACTAAATCTATCAGACAGATTCATATTTTGGGCTCCCTATTTACCGATTGATTTAAACCGAAATATCACATGGAACTAAAATTGCAGTCATAATATCAGACAACGAAGTTATTGCATTTACCTGCATGCAAAAGTTATTGCCAGTGAACCTTTTGAAAAATTTAATACAAACTTTTATATGAATCTCCTCTTTAGATGCTAAAAACTGCGTGTCATTTTTTTTTATCTATATAACTTTTTTTGTAGTTACCGACTTCAGTTGTACTCAAACAGTCAAATAGACTTTCATAGAATGGATTTCATTCAAACTTTGAATGAAATCTACAAAGTTGATCTAAAGTCCTCAACCAAACTTCATCTGTCTTGCTGAAAACGTTTTTCCGTTATCTGTTCATAGACAGATAAGCATAAAAATAGAAATGAGTTTGTTTGTTTTTTATGTTGGAGAAATCTGAATCGTGGATATTCGTTAAAATCTCGAGATTGAATTTTTTGATGATTACAGTGCTTCCTTTCTCTAACCTTCTAAAACAAGAAAGTAAAACATTGACTAAAATAGTAAAAAGATCTGTATAGTAAATTTTTACAATTTAACTCGAAATTATATTGAAAAAATTGCCTTCAGTCTAGAAAAATGAACAGATGTATCCTTTTCCATCAATGAACAATTTGTAAAAAAATGATTTCAGGATGTTTGATTTAAGAATCCTTGCCTGTAATCATAGTTATTACAAAATCATGTTGACTTAAACAACTTCATAATAAATTTTGAAATAATGTAATAACATATAATAATTTAACATGGAATTATATCGGAAGAATCGCCTTCATTCTAGAAATGTGGGCAAATGCATGCTTCTTCATCAGTAAACAAAAGATGAAAATCAATTGCTCTAGTATTTACGGCAAAATCGTGTTGAGTAAACAACTATAACTGAAAATTCTCGAAAAAAACGAGTCAATTCCTACTCTGTTTTAAACTAAGCAGGCTTTTTTTTTCTTTACTTCTTTGATAAATAAATAACTCGCGACCTTTGTGGTATAAACAAAAATTCACCGAATAGGCAACACCGTCTCGATAAATTTATTGACAAGGTGTATCGTTTTATGTTTATTTATTATGATAGTGAACATTTATCTGCACACCAAACGCAAGAGAGTTAAAAATTAGCTAGCAATACAGTATTATTAAATAACCCCGATTAAGTTCTTTATAGTATAGGGAAAAAAAGCCTTTTTTTTTTATCTTTACCAATTGAAATCAAAATTAGTCATAGAACAACTACAATTTTAATGACTTGATGATGTATGAGATTTAATTGATTTCAGTCATTGCATTTTATGAGTCATGGTGGTTACATCATACAAATGAACAGACCGAAGATGTCAAACCTTTGACGAATGCTTTTAAAGATTTGATAGAACCTTCACTTTAAATGCTAAATCTATGTACCAAATGTTGCTAATCTAGCTACATAACGTTTTCTAATTACTGTTCTCTATTTTTACATGGAAAACCAAATATTCAGTGAATGAATTTCGTTCAAAATGTGTTAACAACCTAATAATTTTGTGTAGAGAGCATGTGTTATTAATATTTTAAGTTTGCACGCGTGTCCTAACCTCGCGATGCGAGGGATGCTATCATATCCCAAGAATCTTTGATAAGTACATATTTCGCGACCTCAGCTTGCTCCAGTAATCCTTAAATTGTTTTTATTTTTTAATATTCATTATTATATGAGTTGAACTCACATTTTATTTATATTTACATCAATCATTGCTTCTTTCGTTAAACCTTAAATCCATGTGTTTGTTGTGCGGAAAAAAGCCTTTATTGACAAAATAGAATCCAAGGCATCTGCCTTTCCTTTGGTCCACATTCCTACATAAATCGTAAGGCAGCAATGAACCCAATACTGTCAATCGGCTGGATTACATCCTCTTGCATAAGAAAGCAAAGCTGGAGGACTAGGTGGACAGTCTATGCAGATCTGTATTCCAATGCCATTCCAAGCTATATAAGTAGGACAGAGAATAATTCCAAACGAGGTAAATGCGTTCCTCTGCTAGTTCTCTGGTGGTAGAGGGCGTACCGAGATGAACGTTATCTTCTTACGAAGGGTTCCTTAAGTTTACATTCCAAAGAAGATAAGGAACTTTCAACCCTTTCTGTAAAGAACTACAATGAGTCTTGTTATCCTGTTATACACATGAGGTTATCAGTGTTGAAATGAAAGGTGGTTCTTTTTGAAATCAAATATAATTAACATCAGAGGCACAGTCTATTTCTTTAAGCCAAAAATCAACCAATGTAAACTGCATCATGAAAATGGTGTTACTTTATCATTTACTAGTCGCTTTTAGCGACCAGCTGATTCACTAAGAGTAATGCTCTCTAAAATTTTTAATTAAATATTTATATGCTCTAGTTTCTTAATATCTTCTTAAGAAATATATTTTTAAGCTTTAAATTTGATAATCACATAACTAATACTATTATAGAAGCCTTACAATATTCAGTACATACAATCTCTCTCTCTCTCATTTTCTGTGAGCTGTCATTAGATTTTAATTTGAAATGGGAGAGAAAAAATTTCAATAGATACGAAAGCTTTTTTGCTGAAACCAAACATATTTTTTTAAAAAAAAATATGACTATGGAAAATCAAATCCTTCAGCATTATAATCTATGTACTACAAACGATTTTTTTTTCTGTAATTTATGCGATATTTCCAAGAATTATCCAATAAAAATCTTTCCAATTTATTATATAATTTAATTCTACCTTCAAAAAGATTTAAATGCTGCAAATAATATTTTATTATTCACTTAACTATTCTCAAACACTTTTTTCCAAAATAGCGATGGAGTGTTTCAGCAAGACATGCCAAGACTTTGCCCATAATGAATCATTTTCAACTAACTCACCAAACCATTTTCAATCATTTTCTTTATCTCCAAGTATTACAGATGTTAACACAGTTGAGAATTTGCGGGATGTATATTTCAAACTCACAGTCCACAGCAGCATAATTTGCTGGATATGACATTTGTTTTAGAACTTTGATGCCTTGCTTCGGGACCTATACCAGAAACTTGTATAATCATATCTTCTCATATTGATGAAAATACTTGAGATAAGGATGGAGCAATAAAGGTGCGGATAGGTGTGCAATGTTTTGGTCCTTTCCATATATATATATTGGAACCCTTTCTGGATCCATATAATAGCAGTTATAAGCATAAATCATCAATTATTTAAACTGCTGATTTTTCGTCTCTACTTTTTATAAAGAATGTTTTTTTGAGAAACATATTTTTAACTCTACATTTTCAAGAATTGTGTACTCAGTTTCCCATCCCGAAAAGATGAAGTATGATATATATATATATATATATATATATATCAGAAAAGACACTTCCGAATCTCAAACTTCGCTTTTATTCCATCCCAGGAGGAATAACTTATGTACAAGCAGAAACGACGAGCACATCAACACAGAACAACACAAGAGCGAAATGACGAAAGGCTAATGAAATATTTTTCCTTATGATTATACAATGTGAGATTTTGATAGGTATTTCTTTACACGTGTCGAGTTAGGTAAGGGAATTATGGGGATCCTTTAAAAGAATGTGCTTGTCTTGACAATTTTTTTCCCTTCACTCGGAGCGTATGAACTGCTGATCTCAGCATTTTTACAGAGCTTCTGTTGCATTAATTAAATAAAAAATGGTGGAATTGGATAAAAAAATAAGAGAATCTGTTAGAATGAAGTTAATATGGGCTAAATTAAGCTAAAATTAAGTTTAAATTAGGTTTTAAAATATCATTACTCACACACACACACACCCCACACACACACACACACATATATATATATATAATATATGTATGTATGTATATATATAGAGAGAGAGAGAATATAGCTTCACTGTAAATTTATCTAAGAGGAAAATTTTTGACATATTCCCTCATCCTATATTATTTCAACAATTTTAGTCAAGATTAGACCACTCAATTCTTGACTAAATCTGTACAGTCTCTCGTTATCTACCAATAGATAAGTCCGAACGCTTTGCTCTCATATCAATAGTTGATGCCGATAACAATTAATTATAATCTCCCCCCTACAAAAAAGAGACTTCTAGACATTTGAAAATGAATGAACATCTTCGAGGCAACCTTATTTGGAATTCCATTCTGTCGCTCAAAGGATTCGGAATGCAGTCTTCCAGATAATCTACTCAGATTTCAAACTCGTAAACAATAACAAGAAATTCAACGCGTGGCTCTTGGTGAGGAAAAGCAAAATCAGTCAATGAACGTGTCGCTTATCATATCGCATTAATAAAAACTTTATGAGACTGTCATTTTATCACTCAATAAAGTCATTGAAAAAATAAAATAGTTCATAAATTATCTCACTAGAATTTTACGAGAAAATTTTAAAAATAATTCACTATGAGCTGAAATAAATTCCTCAAAAATAAAGGGTAAAAATGAAAACCTTACAGTTTTTTTTACAAGATAAGGAATGTTGAAGTTGTCCGAGATATTATAATATTTTACACACTGATTCAGTTATTTAATTGAAGAAACGGACGAAAGTAGAAATGAGTCGTTATTTCATTTTTTACGAAGTGGAAGAGAATTGTAATCGTCAAAAAATTTGAATTCGATATTTTAAGAAATCTCCTTGTTTTAAATTTCCCTGAATTTGAAAAACACATTTTTGATATTATGTCTGTCTGTCTGTTTCAAAAACGCTTACAACTATGAAGATGAAATTTGGTAGTCACAAAACTTATTAATTTTTATCAAATTTTGAATGAAATTTCATTCAGATGAAGTTGGTTTATTCGGTAATCGAAATGCAAGATTGTATGATATTATAAAGCATAAAGATCTAGATAAATAAAATTTGGTACAAAAGTTTATCATCTAAAGTACAGTTAATTATCACATTTTGAACCGAATCCGTCAAACGGTGCACTGTCTGTCGTTACGTACTTTCGCAGTCTCTTAATTCAAAGAAATTCGGCATGTGATCTTGTGACTACAACTGTTATTCCGTGTCGAATTTTGTTTCAACTTAAAAAAAAAAGTCCAAAATATTTATAATCGCAAGACAGATGCAGTAAAACTTTTAAATTCACATCAGAGATCTACATTTCTAAACTAATGTTCACCATTGCCGTGCAAGGTAAGCAAGGATTTGTTCAAGGTATGCAATGTAATGTTCAGGGATAAGATATTGTTACGAAATTTCTCTTTACCGGGGTTCGTTTGGATAGTGGAAATGATATGGTGTGTAGAACGCTCAATCAGTAGGCAGAAGTAGAATAAAAACAACGACGTTTATTTACACGAAGACACACAGGACAGCACAAAGCGACAACTATATACAGCACAGAAGACGATTATCTTCACCCGAGACGTGTAGCATACAACAGCATACACAGCAGCATACAACCAGAATCTACTGCAGACAGTAGCGCACAGCTCAGTTCAGCACTAGCTTGCCTCAGTCACTTCCGACTCCTCCGTCTTCTACTTCTCCGACTCTGGCTCGGATTACTGACTTGACTTCTCTGGCAGCTGTAGCCCCTTTTATAGGTCTCAGGAGGCGGGGCTAGAAGCCTCTCAACCAATCAGGAACGTTCGAGGCGTATCTCGGTTCCTAATGGACGGATCGGGAAAATTCTCGAAGTTTCGGGTATAATCTATTTTGGCGCCAAAGTCGCCAAATTTGTCGCCAAGTTTGTCGCCAAGCTCTGGGACCCCGACACGACGCCCAGATCCTGTCCCATAGAGATGACTGTAAAACATTCTTTCCAATGATGGAACCAACTATGCTGGGAAGCAGCATTACGGATTCGTAACAATATTTATTGATGACTATACGATAAAGTTTCCGAGAAACTATTCCTTCTAGTTAAAATAATGTCTATACGTCAAAATAATTCAAATGTTCTTGAGCTAGACTATTGATATTTGTTATGTGATCTTTATTCAAGAATTGTAATATTTTTATCAAATTTTCGAGGAAATACATTCAAAGGAAATAGATCTATTTATTTGTTCAAGAGTAAGTGAATGCTATGACTATGAAACTTAAAGCGCTACATGGATGAAATTTAGTGCTCTCGTCTATATTCAAAATGTTTTGAACTTGATCATACGAAATTTGAATTAACTATTTCTATTTGTATGTAAATACAAAAGTTCGGAAACATGCAGTTTTAGATAAATGAAATTTAGAATAGTATTTCGTATACAAGTATTCGAAAGTACAAACCTGCAGATGTCAGACTTTTCAATGGATTTTTCTTTAAAATGTCGCATGACTCTGCATTTTAGATACTAAATTAGTTCACCAAATTTTATCAGTCTAGCTCTTTATTTCTTATTGTCATCGCGTTCATCAGTTCTCCGAGTAGATCAACAGATATCCTGTGAATGATTTTCTTTCATACTCATCGAAATTTGAAATACTGGTGTAACGATCACATACCAAATTCCGTACGTCTAGCTCAAAGTGCTATATATTTATTATATTCAATAAATACGACATGATTCAAGATATGATTTTCGGATTAAGAAAGGTCTGAAGCTTGGAAATCCGTCAAATTCTTGAGGTCTAATTTTTTAAAATTATAACACTGTTTTCTCTTTCTGTATTTCGCATAGAAGAAAGTAAAAAGTGACATTCATTTTAGTTATTTTTGTTCCTTTTTTACTTTAATTCTCTTTTTCATTCGTTTTATTAATATCTTAAATAAAGGCTTTATTTTATTTTAAACACCAGAGCAGAAATGGGCTTTAAGTGCTTGATAAATACACGAAAATTTCTCTGCTGCTTCTGAAAAGATGGCAAGCGTTTTAGAAAAGATCCAAATCTAGTTCAGTATTTGTAATAGATAGAGTTTTCCTTTTCCAAATCAATGTCCTCGATAATAAGACAAAACTTCTCTATCGATATCATTTATTCTAAATCAAACACTACCACCGATAATGAGTTGAGAATAGCTTTTTGAGCAAATATAAATGATTTTCACCATCTTTAACTAAACACTGATAAGCAACATCGGCGTCAACATAGAATTATTCTAGATCATTGTTCTCTGATAATTGCTTGCTTGCATATTTCCAGATTTTTAGAACGTTTTGAAGAATTATAGGTCAATTACGAAACTTTGTTTTATTTCTCTTTCAAATACCATATCCCAAAATAGTGCTCACCATTGTTACGGAGCATAATAAACACAGTAATATGTCAAATTTATAAAAAATATGCGTGTCTTACGTTCGTAAATATCAGTTGATTGGCGACGAAACAAAAACCTGCACTTTGATGTAACCTAGGAAAAATTGAGGGAAATGAATTAAAGGATTTTCTTTTTCTCCCTTCAAAGCTTCACACCAAATATTTGGAAAAATAGTGTGAGGTGATTATCGTATCGCTTCGATGTCTTTTGTGTTTTTAGAGGGCTCAATTTGCACACTTGTAACTGTGCTGAATTTAAATTTTCAACTATTATTTTTGATTTCAGATGAACACCAATGGTGTGCCT
This sequence comes from Argiope aurantia, assembly GCA_026543865.1. Taxonomy (NCBI): domain Eukaryota; kingdom Metazoa; phylum Arthropoda; class Arachnida; order Araneae; family Araneidae; genus Argiope; species Argiope aurantia. The sequence continues at coordinate 1,081,923 of JAPMOR010013083.1, forward strand.
GTAAAATTGAGATATTCATTTAGATCTAACAAATTCTTTAACTGCATTTTTTAGCTTTTACAATAAAGCTGTGTATCTGCGCGCCTGTGTGTGAGAAAGAGAGATAGAGAGAGATTATTTAACCTAGATAAAAAAAAATTGACAAATATATGCTTTGAAGGATGGGAATATGCGCCTCAGGGCGATTTTTAAAAAATTTGATTAATAAAAGACGGGATTTGGGGGTTTTTTTCGTGATAATTTCCGTTTGACCTAGAGAAATCAAATTTGGGATAGATATAAGCTCTGAAGGGTCTAGAACGTGGCTCTCGCTGATTTTTAAAAATTTTTACTTAGAATTTACATTAATTAAAAATCGATTTTCAGCATTTTTCTAAGATTACTGTCAAAAATAATTCTGCACAATTGTCATTGTTGAACCATTTAGAAATTTAAAAATATCTTTCTATAATAATATTAATTTAACTGTCATAAGAATGTTGCATTTTGGGAAATCTTTGGAATTCCATTTAAAATACATTTGATGTAGAAGGGAATAAATAGTAAAAATTCCCAATTAATATCTAGAATAATTTTTTTAAATCGCATATTTAAAAAAATAATAACAAGTTTATCCAAATAAATCTAAAATGACTTTCTATCAGTCAGAATTCTCTGTCAGAAAAAATTCCTACTCAAAAATAATTATTATATCATAACGATCGATTTCTAAATATAATGAAATAAATAAAGGCAATGAAATTGAGTTTGATCTCAATTAAAAAATCTATATACTCATTTACAGATGACCATTACGATAATGTATACTAATAGTTAATATTTTCTAGGAACCAGCAGGCAAAAAGTAATTTTTTGTTACTTTGAGTGCGTAATCTTCAGTTTTTTTTAAATAAAAGAACCGACTTTCCAAAAAATGTAAAAAACTTTTTTTTAAAAATGATTTCTTCCAAAATTGTATTTTTTATTTTCTTGTGTATATAGTATAAGGAAAGTATAATAATTGTTAAAAGTTTCAAACTCGATATTTTGACGAATCAGATCTCCTTACTTCGAAAAATATATTTTTAGAAAATGCCTGTCCGTCTGTCTGTGACAAAGCTAACTCAGAAAAGTTTTAAGATGGAAGAAATTTGCTATACAGTGGTTGCAACAAATTTGCAAATTTCTATCAAATTTTGATTACAGTGTGAAGTCCGTCTATCCGGCTATTAAAATATAAGTTAATACGGTAATTACAAAACGAAGAGAACTAGATAGAAAAAAAATACGGTATATATATTTAACATCTACAGTGTATATACCTGCCATATTCTGAGCCAAATCTAGCGAGGTTTAATTGTCTATTAGTCTGTATTTTCAGAAACATGTAAACGCGAAAATTTTAGAACGCAATGAATTAGTCATATCGAATTTTCTATGGGAGTTAGTGACTACATTTGTAGTTTTGTGTCGAATTTTTATGTCAATCGGTTGAGAAAAATGTATTTAAAACACAAATTTCATTTTCGAATACTATTTACAGCATGCCAGGAATTAATCGCCAAATAACTCGCCAAGGATCACTCGATAGATTCAGTAAAAATGCTATATTCACGCAAAAGTTAATACTTCGTAACTATTGTACGCTAGTGTCATATAAAGCATTCCCTGGTATAAAAAGGTTATTAGAGTATGCGAGAAAGTTTTGGGAAGACCATTCCGACTAGTTCAAGATTTATTTCTGGCCTAATTAAACTATCATAATGTTCCACATCTCAATTTATAGGTCTTTTTAATATCAATGGTATTTTAAATTGAAGTTTTCCTCTGGATTTTCGGAAGTAGTTTAAAAAAATGCGAAAACCCGATTTTTCAACTTTTCCGCCTTACCCAGTATAACCATTAAAATTGATTTTATGTGTTTTTCTATGTTTTGTCACTTTTCATGACCTTTTGACTGGACTAAAAATCTAATAAATTCTTACGTACAGATTCTATTTTGAAAAAATGATTTCAAGATGTTGTTGATTAAAATCGCTGCTTGTAGTAATTACTTGTTGCAAAATCACGTTGAGCAAATGAAACTTTCTTAACTGAAAATTCTAGAAAGAAACACGAGTCAATCCCCATACGCTTCTGAATTTCGCAATTTTTTTCCGAATTTTTTTATTAATTTGTTTTATTTTTTTAATCTTTGATAAATAAATATCGCATGACCTTTGGCATATAAACAAAAACACGCCGCTCAAGCAACATAACCTCGATAAACTTATCGTCAAGGTGTGTAGTTATTTATTTATAATGATAATAAAAAGTTATTTATACATGAAGCACAAGAAACTTTTAAATAAGATAGTATTACGCTAATCTTAAATTAAAATCTGTTTAAAGTTTTAAATAAAATTACCAGGATTCTGAAAAGGTTGTCCGTGCCATGATAAAAGTCTGTAAAATCAAAGCCATAATATTTTTTTTAAAAAAAATTGCCTTTCAGAAAGTTTTAAAGCAAGGGTGCAATACAATATTTTTTTATTACAGTATACTTTCTCTAATGTGGCAAATACCAAACCGAAGAATCATCAACTTAACAAAAGCTCCGGAGTAACATGGCTTTAAAAAAATGAAATGTAAAGAACTCAAAAAACGCAGGTTCTAGAAATTTTTAAACTGATCATTTTCACATAACGTTGCCATTAAATCTTTCTCTTTCTTGATTTTATTTAATTGATTCTTATTCAAGCTTTTAATCTTTACTCCATGTACATTTAAATAATTCCAAACTATTGAAAGAGTTGAGTTGATTTTGACTTTTATAGCACAAAAGCCATCTTTCACTAAGCTGCGCTATATTCATGAAATTAAAAAATATGTATCTAACTACAGAAAGAAAATAAAAGTTTTATTTCATTTTTTTAGAACAGGCAAACATAAATTGTTGATGTTAGATTTAGTCAAAATTAGAATTTGAAAATCACTTTTCGGTTACTAACTTCGAAGCAATTGCAATTATCAAAACTCTTTAAATACAAAAGTTTTTCGTCTTAATGAGACACTAATTTAGCTAAATGGATTTTTTTTCTATCTATAAGTCATTGCCTGTATCAGCTATTGCATTAAATGCACATGACAGTACAGACGGACAGGCGATTAATCAATTGAGGGATTGGGTTTCAAACTGGATATGCAACTATATTTTAGATGCTAAAACTTTTTATCTAATCATATCTATATTGCTCTTTATATCTTGGAGCTACCATGTTCACTTGGAGAGCTAGATATGGTATTAGTGCATTTTGATCAAAATTCGAAAAAAATTAATATTTTTTTATTAAGTTCACTTATCAGACTTTATCCATTTAGATCAAGGACTTTTTGATTTAGTGTTCACAGACAAACAGACAGCAAACGTAATCACAAAAATGAGTTCTTCAGATTCGAGAAGATCTGAAGCGAAGAATCATCAGAATCTCTAATTCGAATTTTTTTGGCAAATACAGTTCTTTCTTTTTAATTATTTTACATCTAAGAAAGTAAAAAACAAAACAAATAATTTAAATATTCTTTAATAAGTTTCTAGAATTTAAATTATATAAAACTGATTCTCTTAATTCTTGATTTCCTGATTTTACTCCTTGTCAGACCAAGAAAAAATTAAAATTACTCACAACGGATCCGTGCGTTCATCGGCTGATCAGCAACTAAAATCTTTCAACTTCTCACAAAATGCCTAGTGAAAAATAAATTAGTATATGTTTTTTTGTATTGTTTTACTTTTAAATCTGGGAGAAGTGTTCGAATTAGTGTTTTTTTTTTCATTTCTTTATATAAAAGTAAGAGAAAATCCGAACTAATAATTTGAACTTAACTACAAGCGATATTTTTTCTAATTCAAATTATATAAAATTAATTCTCATGGTTATTGATTTCATAATTTGGATCCTTACCAAATCAATGAAAAAGTAATATTTTTACCAGCAACCCGTGCATTCACCTGCGGATAGGCAAAAAGGCCTTTTAAACTCATCATCAAAAGCATCTTTAAAAATCGATGAATAAAGTCATTTTAAGATCTCAAGTTTTAAATTTGAGAGAAATGTCCGTATCTTATTCTCAAAAAATTTGAAAAAAGATGAAGCAACTAGAATATTGGATGCAAGAATTTTCGCTTTGATTCTTAAAATATTTCCGTGGACATGAGTTAATTTTCAAAATGAAATCAATTTCGTGAAAGATGCAAAACAAATTTCCTTCGAATGACAATTGTTTATTCTTTTCAATGTTGCGTAGAATTAGTGTTTTTTTATAATAATTAGAAGCAATACTGAAAACAAATACGTACAAAAAGTCATCAAAATAATACAAAATATAAAATAAAAAATGCCATAATAAATTTAGAAATTTTGACTTCGAAATGCACTGATTTGCCAATACGACTGCTTGTGTGATAAATTTCATGGCTACTTATGCGATAGATTATTTTCGGCAACAAATGAATACATGCATGCTAACATTTCCTTTTATATGTGTTTTAGACAAACATTACTTCTGCAAGAGATTGAAAAATTAATAATGGCAACCTAACGCTTACAGCCAATATATTAGGATTGCCCAAATGAAAAGTGGATAATTGCATCAGAATGATTGCAACTATAGCAGCTCTATAGAACAGAATATAAAGGGCAATAGGAGGTATGCATTGCATACGGCTTTCAGCAGTGAAAGTTGCTCGTGGTAGAGGAAATTGGTCGAAAGTGAAGTCGTGCTATATATGAATGCGTCCAGATTGGAACAACGCGTGGTAAGTTTATGCTTCTTCTATTTCCATAGAGAACTCATGATTTATTTCCAATCCCAAGGGAGCACTTTCGATTCAACACAATACTGCAGTTCTCGGACGAAACTACGAAAAGCAATCAAAAACGAACGCCCAGGTATTCTCACATAACAAGTGATCTTTCTCCATGACAATGTCCGTTCACACGTCTCCAATGAAACCCAGATGACCTTAAAAATTGGAATACAACCAAACAGTCCGGATTTGTCTCCCTGTGATTTCACCATCTTTGGGCCATTTAAGAGAGCATTACAAGGGTCACGCTTTCCTTCTGATGACGAAGTGAAGGAAGCTGTGCAGGACTTCCTCGAGAATTAACAGCTATCTTTCTATAGCAAAGGCATAGACTGCTACATAAATTATGGGACTTGTGTTACAACGCCCATGGCGATTTCTTTCGATTTCCAATAAAGATATTCTCTTTATTCAACTTGCCCACTTTTCATCTGGGCAACCCTTATATTATTCGCAGCAGTTTCAGATGTTTGCGGTCAATGTAATTACCAATATTAATGAAGCCTGGGACATGTATATCCCATATTCTATGGCTCTGTTCAACCGCGTGAATCTAAGATTTTCTTTTTAAGAAAATAGATCAATAATATCAATCAACGTAATATGTTTTTCTTCGAATTTTATTAGTGTTAACTTTCAACGATATCAGCATTTAATATTTAAACTTTACAATACTTTTCTCAAAATTATAAAAGAATATATATTTGCTATATCATTTGGCTGTATATAACACAATTCAATAAATGTTTTCTGTCTTGTACCCACTAATTCTGACTGGATATAAAACTGCGAATGTAGAAGTTTCTAAAAAAACCTGTAATTTTCCTCAAAAATAATTGAATTTTTTACCAGCAAACACTAAGTTGGTTACTTCCTTTCCTAAAAGTGTCAGAATTTTCGTCACGGTAAAGTATTTCTAATCAATTGTTGCAGATTCGAATATCGTTTTTCATCAATTTTTCTTGAAATCCATAACGTAGTGCTTTATAGATAACAAAAACCTTAATCTATTTCATCATGTTGTTCCTTATTCTCAACAATAAACAGAATAAAATAAAATAAATTAATCACATGTCAGTGATTTATAAAAGGTCGAAGAATAAAGTGAATAAAATAAAAAGAAAGTAATATATTTTCGATTATAAAAGATGTAACTAATTCAGAAAATGCTAGCAAGTTTCTCTCGGATTGTATGATTTTAAATGAATGTAACTATGGAAACGAAGGAATAATAAACAATGTTTTCCTCTTCTTCACTACATGTGATTGTAACAATTTCAATAATTCCGTGGCTGACATTACCGGAAACAAATCGTATCAATGATTCATTTTTGTTCTAAGTCAATGCAATTTTTTTGGCATTGATGTATGTGTAAAAGTACTTCGGTAGAAAAATGAAGAATGCTATTACGTGTTTTGGTAAGAAAATGTTCCATAAATTGCAAAATAAATCAAATAAATGTTGCCACGAGGAAACAGGTCTTCAGATTGTTATGGATATGTTCGGCATGAAAAGTCATGGACAATTTCCAGCAACCCACCATTTTGTTCGAAGTTTTTGTTCCACAAGTGGTTTACTCCTCCATGTGTCATCTATGTATAGTACTGCAGCCTTTGTTTTGTACAGCGATCGCTTTGCATCAAAACGAACTATACCTGATGTAATATCTGTTGTTCTTACTGTGCTTATATGGCATCAGATTCATCTACAATTCAAGAAATTTAAAATTTTTAAATACCATCTAAGAAGTGTACCAAAAAGTCTTCTGCAATTCACTGGTAAAGAAAAAAGAATCGTTAACGCAATGATCTCAATTGCTCTTTCATTGCCGATAATTTTCTCAGGTCCTATGGTATTTGCCGTTTATATAACTCGTTCTGAAAAATACATAAATTTTTGGTTTCTAGGTTATTCTCTTAAAAATAAAAAAGAATTGGAATCCTTGCTTCTTTTTCTATGCATGGTGTCTTATTTTTCTTGTAAATTTTTGATACCTTCTTTAGCGGTGATTATTTATGCAACTTTTTGTTACAAGCTATCCAAAAGTATTAGGATTCAAAATGATATCATGATCAGCAATATCGGATCTCACACTTTTGCTGTTGAAATCAGGATGTACTATAGAATTATAGAATGCTGTAAATTATTTAATAATTACAGCAAGATGACTCTCTTCCTGCTGACTTTGCATTTCTGTAATATTTTATATATAGCTTTATCGCTTGCTTTGAGAACAAATAATTCTGCTAACCTATATGTTATCACTATTGAATCCGTTCTCACAATAATTACTTGTATTCTCGCTCTTGCTGGTCTTTTCTATTTTGCTTCTGAGATACCCACAGCGATGGCCGAATGTAGATCAGAATTTCGAAAACTTTATCATGAAATTATTTTGGATGAAAGAGCAATTCCATTCAAAAACTTCCCGATGTTGAAGGGTTTAGGAGACACTGAACCATTTTACTTAACAGTTTGGGATATGCTTAAAATAGATAAAAGTTTGGTTTTAACCATATTTGGTACCACTTTGAGTTTTTGTATTTTAATATTGCAGCTGAAACGCGTTGACGTAGACAGTATGGAATAGACGAGAACTTTTATCAACCAAATTTTAAGAATGGTAATATATTTTAACCTCTCTTCGACATTTGATGAATGCACAATAAACACAGAAATATTCTATTCTAGTTTTCTCAATCCCCTCTTTTTAGAATTGAACTCTAGTACAATGATTATTCCTGTTATTACTTCAATGGACTAGTATTTAAGGGTATAAATGAATTCCAAACATAGTGCTCTAATTTTTCCTTTCCTTTGCATTATTTGTTTATTTCCAGCTTCTTACTAGAAAACCGAATTAAAAAATAATCCACCGTCAACTAGTACATGCCCCATTCACCCTTTAGTAGGTACTAGTCTTAGTCTATTTCTTCCTCTTTTTTATTTCCTAAAATGGCTTACAGTGTCCAATAGCTTACAGTCATTTTTAATATGATTTTTTTTTTTGAAAAAACTCCTACAATTTTTATTTTAATTTCTGTTTTCTGTCCCACCATTATCAGGATTATTTTCGCACACCCCAAACTTGTCTACTTTGTATTTTCTACCAATATTATTTTCGAATGACCAATCTGGTTCGTCCTGTAGCTTCGACCAAGATTGTTTCCGCGTATTCAGCTGACTTGCTCTGTATTTCCAACTATGATTATTTCCGCAAACCCGAAACTGGTCGGCCATGCACATTCAACAAAATTATGTTCACATCGCTAAGTGGTTCGTCCTATACCTTCCACCAAGATTATTTTCTTATACTCCAAAATGGTTTTCGCTTGAATTTTCAGCTGAGATTATTTCAGCAGATCCAAAACTGGTCCGCCTTGTGCTTTCAAAAGTGCGCATACCGCCTGTACGGAACCTCTGTTTTAATGCATCGAAATGAATTGTATAAACAATCTATTATGAAGTTCCATATTTACAAGCATGAAACAAATCAAGTTAAGTAAAAATATTCAATAAATATATTATCTCAAATTATTTTTAAGTTACCATTTCAAAGTTAACTCAGTACGACACAAATTACATATTCATAAATTATTTTCTATTGTTAAAATGATATTTAAAATTGTTAAATTCCTGAAAGTTTTAAGACGTTAACTGCCATGTCACTCACATTTGCCTGACAACAAAAGTTCTCAGTCAATGTAGAATTTGGTGCGAGTAGAATTTGGATGTTTAATTTATGTCTCCTACTTTTAACACGTTACTCAGTAGGTGAATCGCCTATGATTCATATATACTATCTAATTAGATATTTTTTCTTTACTACGATTAAAAGAGAGCAAATAAGTAAGCTTCTTATTAGATAGTGATCCATTCACAGACATGGCAGCGAAAGTTGTAAATTTCTAATGTATTATAGGAAAGTTTTTAGTATATGCATATTAGTTTTTTAAATTCATTTTTTTTATTTAATTTGCTCTATATTCTCAATGGAACGCATCCTAGAACCTTTAAATACCATTTGGTGGCTTAATTTCCATATATATGTTTTATAATTTTATTTTATCGATGCTATTTTGAATCATCCTGAATAGACAATGTAATGTAGAAAATTCTATTGAACTGCTTTATGAGAACATGAAAATATATTATAAAGAATACCCATAATATTTTTAATAAGAATCAAAATAGTTCTTTCTTTTAATTGTTTTCATTTCACTTCATCTCTATAAACATTCCAACCATCTAACCTGTGTAAAGTGCAATTTTCCTTTTATCGATAATATTTTGAATCATTCTGCATAGAGAATGTAATGTAGAAATTTCTACTGGACTTCTTTATGAGAACATGAAAATATATTATAAAGAATGCCTATAATATTTTTAATTAGAATTAAAATAGTTCTTTCTTTTAATTGTTTTCATTTCACTTCATCTCTACAAACATTCCAACCGTCCAGCCTGCGTAAAGTGTAATTTTCATTTTATCGATACTATTTTGAATCATCCTGCATAGAGAATGTAATGCAGAAATGTAGAATAATGTAGAAAAACACGAAAATATTTTATAAAGAATAACCATAAAATTTTTAATTAGCATTAAAATAGCACCTCCTTTTAATTGTTTTCATTTCACTTCATCTCTACAAACACTCCAACAGTCCAGTTCGTGTGAAGTACAATTAGATAAGGGTGCAGAAATAAATATTTGTGAGTGCTCTCTCTCTCTCTCTCGCCATTCGAAGTGATAAGCAACTGACAGCTATCGGATACTGAAGTGTTGAAAGAACCATTTTGAAGAAATTTATAGTCACGTAGCAATTCTTTTCCGAAAAAAAAGTTATTTCTGAAACGTGATGGCAAATGAAGAGTGAGATAAAGAAAATGTAGTACTTATATAATGGGCTAGTATTCCAGACTATCAAAAGATTTCTAGCACGTGTTTTCAAAATGCGATGATAAGTGTGAGATAAAATATTTCATTCATAGAATTGCAATAATAAAAGAAACTATGAAGTCGTTGAAATATATTCACAAAAACCCAAAAGATTCCGATCGGGAACGAACATTAACAAAATTAAATTCTTTAATCTTTTAAAATTTACTTTAATAATAAATTTTAAAAGCATTGGGAAGTACTCTTTTATGAGTTTGCTTATGATTCGAAAATAAGTTATTATCAAAATAAAAAACCAAAAACAGGATACTTTGAAAGTGATATTCTCAGTAAATTAGAAGTTTAATTTCATTTATAATTTTTTTTTAATTTTAGTGAATGAATAATATCATTATAATTCATTCTTATGAAATTATTCATCAATATTTTTTCAGAGCCTGACGCTTTTACAATTTTATTTTCATCTTCAAACTTTTTTTCTACTTTTAAGCACTTGAACTAAAAGATGTATTTTAAAATTCTTACTTGTTTTCTACATTTTAATCTTCAACATATTTCACAATTCACTGCTGTATATATTATATAATCTTGTATTATGGAATATTGTATAAATTGAATACCTTGGATATGATTTTCTTAAAGGTCTCGCTCTTCTGTAATTTTATTTTGACCTTTAAATTTTTGAAAGGAAAAAAAAAAGACTTTTAAGCACCTGTGTTTATTTTTATTTTTTTTTAAGAAAAATGTGTTTTTTTAAACATCTTTTTTACGTACTTCGTTTCAGATTTAAAAATATTTCACAATTCATTGTTAAAAATATTATAAAATCTTGTTATCAATTATTTTTTTTAAATTTTCAATTAGAAATGATTTTTTATATGACTTCAAAATTCATCTAAAATCAATGTATTAACTGATAATTAAATTCTAAGAATAATAAAAGCGTCGTACTTTTCTATCGAAAACACATATCTGTTCAAAATTTCATAATAGTCAATAAGTAAAATTTTAATTTGTTTCATGAATTTCTTGTTTTCATGAAATAAATCAAATTATAATTTTACAATAACAATTTCTTGAAGCTTATTTTTACTATTATAATAAAAGTTGAATTATTTTTGTATTTCAACGTTTTTTTTACTTTTTTACTTTGTAAGTCGCAATTTCTTATTATGAATATTATGAAATCTTGAAATCAATTCTTTCTTAAATTTACTAATAGGTGGCGCCTCCGGTATAGAATGAAAAATGTAAATCAATTTAATCAATTACCTGACAATATTGTTTTTAAAATATTAAAATAGGGAATTGTCATATAGAACACACAAGTATAGGAAATTTCCTATCTTTACATTAAGAAAAAAAAACATGAAAAAATTATTGCTACATTTTATTTCGAGCAAATAATAAGTTGAGTAATGTGTTTGGAAACAATTATAAACAACTCTTAACAATGCGTTAAAGAAAATTTTATTGTAAAAAGTCTGAGTATTATAACAATTAGTAACAACTTAACTACAAAACATATAGAAAATGTTCATTAATTTAAAATCTATAAAATTCGACTTTGGTGATATCTAATGTTCAAAACATAAATCAGTCTCAAAAATAACAGTAAACTTGTCGATATCATATCACCTCTCAGCATTTACATGAATTAAAGCATAACGTGTCACATTTTAAAATCTCAATAGTTTTACCAATAAAAAGTACGATTTTATTTTTATCGTTAACTTCAATAAAAATGGATGTAAATATGAAATAAGTAAATTTATTATAAATATATCGTTTTATTACAATGTGATAAACTAACATACTGTTTAATAAAGCATAAAAATTTTCTATTCAAACATTCTATAACAATACCAAACAATTTAAAATCCCGGAAATAAAAACAAAATTAATTTTCAAAGAAAAATGAATAAATTCTAACAATAAGAAAAAAATTATCATTAAAATCGTTACCGCTTAATTCATAAGGAGAGATTTATCGTTTGTTAAATAAATTGAAATTTTTGGACTGTTGTTTCAAGATTTTTATTTTCTAAGCTGACATTATGTTTATTAAATAACTAATCATAAATTATATAACATGGAAAAAATCATCCTTCGATTCGTATTATTATTTTCTAGAAACATTTTGCTCATTTAATCGATTTGTTAATGGTAAACGTTAAATGCTTTCATATACTTCCAACATTTATTTGTTTTAAAAATTTCTTTATCATATTGCGTCATTCTATTTTATCAGAATTTTAAATTACGATTATATAAATTGAAAGCGTAATTGTTGGGATTACGAAATTGTATCAATATAGCTTGTTGTTCAACATCTAAACTAATTCATAAGAACGTTTAAATAAAAGTTGATTGTTGAATCCAGTTGACATATGTATTCAATTTGCATTATATTCCTATAATTCGACTAAACAAAATGTTTTTTCTATGCTCCGTTTCCCATATTTTTAATAAACGTAATCGATGAAAATATAGAATTTCAACAAATAATAGAATATTTGTTTCATTTTAAAAATTGTTTTCAGTTTTATTTTGATTTCATTTGCTGCTCATAAATTAGGACAAAGTTTTTATTACATTTTTTTAAATGTGATTTCTTACAACTCTCCCAGGTGTGAAGTTGTCACGCCGATTAGAGGAGCACATTTTATATTAAGGTTAAACCAAAAATTTTTGAGACAACTGCATTATAAGACTAAATGAAAAAGATGTTGATATATCTAAATGAACAGTACATTCGTATTTAATTAAAGCTGAAAGTAAGCTTGCATGACTTGAAATTGTTCATATTTAAGAATAGATATTAGTTCACACGAATTATGACTAGAAATAAAAAATATATATGATAGTATAAATATTTTATTTTATACATCAATTTTCGCACTCATAATGTATGTAAAGAAACTCGCTTTGTATGTAAAGAAATCCAACGATTAGTTAATGTTAACGTTGTCCAACGTTAACCTAAGTTTCAGTATTAAAGAAAACACAAAAGCCAAATGTAGGAAAAGTATGATCGAAAATGCCAATCGAATGAGCTAGAGGGTACCCGAAAATGCATTAACAATAGTATGACTTTCCATTACAATGTGACTATACACAAAATGCAAGGCTCATCAGCGTTTGCTATTGGATTTGAATTTTTATTAAGTACATTTCAAACTGTGTGTGCACACAGAAAACATGAAACATGTGTCTAATTTATAGAATAATACAATACATGTACGAATACTGTATATGCTTAATGTATGTGTAAATTATCACCAAATAAAGAATTTTCACCTTTTATTGACTCGTTATATCTGCATCTTCATGTATTCTCATGATAATCTTTCTGCCACATCGAATCCGCTTACGTATTCCTATGTGAATCTCGTTCATTTTGGTTTTCTTTTATCTCTACCAGTTAGTAAGCTGAATTTTGAATCACGCTGTAATTATGGGAAATAGAATTTCTTAGTTTTAGATCGAACAAATGAAGAAAAAAAATCTCAAGTGATACAATTTTAAAATTATTAATACTCCTTTGGGATATTTTATATAAATATAAGGCATATTTAATTTACATAATTTTGAAATATTATTAACTTTTTTAGCAAAACAATACGAAATTGCAACTGCATTTTAACAAAAGAATTTATTTTAAAACTTAGACATATATAAACCTTAGCATCTAACCATTACCAGAAACCTTTATATTAATTTTATCCGAATAACAGAAAAGAAGGCTTTTTTTACACAATGACTAGACACAACTCTAACGTTAAATATGCTTTACATCAAATAGCAAACTCTCTTCACTCATATGTATGTCACAATTTTTTAGCATTGACATTTCTTCATATTCACGCACTTTCTTTTCTTATAAGCGAAATAATCTGATTTCCGATGAAATGAAATACATTTATTATTCTAAATTATATCGTTATCGGCACATATTATTAGATATCTTTATTATTTTAGGTTGATATATTATAATTAATTTAACTATTCAAATCATCATCATTTCACTGCGTTCTGACCATTTAACTATCACATATACCTACTATAAATTACTTATAAACAATACACAAATGGCATATAATAAAATTGATACATACTAAGATAATCAATACTTTACAATCTTAGAAATATGATGAAAATGTCAAAATATATAGAAAACATCACACGCATAGTTTTTCAAAAAGCACCATAAACTGAGTCATTTGTCGGCAGTTTTTAGAAAACATTTCGTTTCGGCAGTGATCGGTTGTAAGCGCGGCTTGCTGCTCATCTCATAGGCGGAAGTTTTTCTTCTATTGGAACTGAAGCTCTAGCCAGATGGCGTGATTTGAAGTGCAAAAAGTTTACAGCAAATAGGGAAATAAATTGCAAGTTAAAAAAATTTATGAAAAGTAATTAATTTTGTTAAAATAAATTTTTGTTAAAGTTAATTACCATTTTATTAGTTTAGTTCCCTCTCAAGAGTTAAATATACTCCCTACTATTGACAAGAATTCAATTTCGAAAGTCTCATATTATCCAAGTCTCCATAATTATTGAATGTAATGATTTCAATAAACTCTTGTCTCAACTCTTTCAGTAATTAGATATTTCAATAATTGTGAAATTCGATGATTTTTTAAAATTATTTTAAATTACTGTAATAGACATTTGACAGAATATGATTATTCTTTATTTGTTTCTCCAAACAGGGTTTTTTATTAATTAAAAAATAACTAGAAATTGTATCCTTTTGGTCACATAGAGCATTCAAATGCCGCCTTGTTCTGAACATAAAAAAAAATGCTTAGAACAGGGTGTATTAGATGTGGATTTTCCACAATAACTCATGAAATCTAACAACGGCCCTTCCTTTGTTTTGCATATATTTTCTATTATTTTGAGCAGAGCCATCAATTTTTCTACAGTTACTATCCATTCTCAAAAATTCAGTGTTTTTGTTTGGACAGCTTAGGAGAAACTATCCAAATAGTCATCAAAATCTACACCAAGTTTCACCTTATCGCAATGCCACGACATTGGACTCGATAAATCCAAAAGCAGCAGTCTTTCACCTCATTTCGAAACTAAAAGTTTATAAAGGCACGGGTTTGTTCTAATTCAAAAATTATTTTGTCACCGCAGACGAGAGTGGTGCACAGATCCAAAAGGGGGTAGTGTTTCCGTTATGGTGGAGGCAGCATCCTCAGAATATTTCGGACGTTGGTCTTTCCTGGTCAGCAGCAGGCAGGTCCCACATGCAGCTAGCAGGCCAATCTGGAGGAAGAGGGCACCCAGGGACGAGACAACGACGACCGTCTTCGTCGTGCATACTAGTTCTTCGGAATCTTCCATTTCACGTTCATCTGAGAAGAGTAGATCATTAATTAAAATGATCCTGAAAAATTGTACACTCGTGTAGAAATACAAAAAAGAAATGCTCAATTCAAATTCAAAAAATAAATCTGAAAGCTTTTTATAAATTTTAGTCCCATTTCTGTGGAAGCCAATGCGCTTACATGCGTTTATTTTGATGAAGTTCATCGTTTTTACTACCACCACCCCGAAAAAAATGCAATTTGTCTGTATTTCCAAAATAGCTATGTTAAGCTGAGATCGGTTATTACATTGAAGCAAAAGTCTTTTCTTATGACTAGGCACAGGAACATTCAAAAAGGAGAAACAAGCATTTTACATCAAGGCAATATGTAGAAGCATTTGAAAGAATATCAATGAGAGAATTAAAATATAAATCAGTTTGTAGAAAGAAAATTAATTTAGTTAAATGCAATGAATGTATTGAATAAAAAACGAGATTGAATCCATCACAGAAATAAGTAACTAACTGTCCAGTATCTTCGTAATTAAACATAATTCTTTCTTTTTTTTAAAAAATTATACACTTACAAAATTTTCCTGGGTTTTTTTTATTCTGTTTTTGTAAAGAAGATTTTGCTTTTCGGAGTTATAAAAATCATTTGTTTCAAGAATTTGATGGGGAAAAGAGAATTATGTACTTCAGAATGCCATTTTTTTCTCCTGTCCTGACCTAATTATTTCGGCAGCAGTTTACATCGTTATTTGACGACAAAGTTTCGTTTCATTTGAGCAGATATTGCTTCAATTAATTAAATAAGCTTTCTTTGATTGCCAAAGGTTAAGGAAACAAACTTATAAAATGAAGCTAGACATTCGCTCTTCTTGGAATATGAAAAATTCGGATTGAAATTGTATAGTATTTGCTTGTTATCACTCTTAAGCCCTGTTCCCATGACTCGTTGCCTTACGGATACTGTCTTTAATCTGCCATTTGACTCAACCGGGGACACTCTCTTCCGTCGTCTGTTACTATACTTGTGGACGTCGGGGGCTTCCCGAAAATTGTCGGTAAAACGAACAGGCATCAAAGATCCAAGGATCTGTAAATCTCGTCTGATCATCCGTACCATCGAGAAGCGGTTTTATCCAGACTACAGGCCATGGGAACAGCGTCATTGGTCGGATTCCGGATAACCACAAATGCCCTCATTTGAAAGAGGGCAAAATGTGCCTGACTCAAGGCATACACGGACCACAGGAACGGGGTTTCATGCGGAAATAGAAGATGACAGCCTTTGTAGCTAAAGAACACAAAGTCTCATTCAGTCAATCATAAATTAAATGACCAGCTTACCTATGTATCTATCAGAAGGTCCGGTGTTGTTGCCAAAAGAGGAACCTTCCACGACAATGGCAGCAACAAGTGGGTAATCGGGCACAATAGGGATTTCGTTGTCGCCACTGTCTTCCCTCTTCCTCCTCTTGCCCCAGGACTGGGTTCCTCCAGGACAGATCACCGGATTGCATTCTTCAAGACAGAAGTGGACATTCACCTGGAAGCGGACGACCGGGTCCTCGGAGAACTTAAAGGCCTGGAAGCGTGACTGCAGAGACTTGCTGCCCGAGATCTTGTCGAAGGGAGGGAAGATGCGAGGGTCACTCGCACAGCTAGGAAGAGTAAAAGTGGTATTGAAATACAGTGACTAGACATCAAGGATAGTACCAAATTTTGACTATTTGATCCAAATTGGAAAAATATTCTATATACATCCCGAATTGTTAAAAAATAATCATATTGAATAGGCATTAGTTAAATAAGTTTCAATTAATTATACACATGATAAGGTCACCCTAATGTGACTGACGTGATTGAATAAGTGCCAAGCAACCTAAAAATGAATTATATCTATTTATGTTTGTTAAATATCTCCAGTAATTTTTTTATTACCCTGTATTTGGAATTTTTATTTTATATATTTATTTATTAAATTTTTTAATATTCCTCGTCTTGACAAGATAGCATCTGAAGCTGTACTCCCAGTTTGAAATTATGGAAATATACTGAGATCTATAAATTGGTATAACTCTGTTAGCTGAGCATCTGAATCATTAAATGAATTTTCAGATCAATCATCTTCATAAGGGTTTCATATGTTTATACGGAAACCATGACCATTATCATTTGATCCGAGCTTAAAATTTCAAGGTGATTCTCCAGTTTCTTCTTAAGTTGTGCTTCAAAATGTGATATTATTCTAATAAATAATACGCTTTGTAAAAAGGTTCAACGAATATATTTATTAGAGATATTTAATTTCTGAATTATAAGTGCATTGTTAAACTTTTTTCTCACAATAAGCAGCAATTATCTAACAAACAAACTTTCTCTTAAATGAGAAATAGGCCATATTAAAATCTTAGTATTCCTAAATTAGAAAATCAAGATTTCTCATTTAGAAAAAAAACCTCACGACTCACGAGCATTCAACATACAATTAAAGGAAATATATGTAAATAGTATCATTGATATACGGACTTAATATATCTTCGCTAGGTTTTTGAACAACGCAAAAAGTCTATATATTATTTTCAAAAGAATTCAGAATATTTCAATTTATTTTCAATTTTTGCTTTTAGATGTCTGGCTCCTTCATCAATAAATATAACTAACCAATAATCTATACTTATAATAAAGCTCAATGTGTGTGTGTGTGGGTGTGTGTGGGTGTGTGTGTGTGTTGGCGCTCTACAGGCCAGACCATTCAGCCTACAGCTACCAAATTTGGCACGTGTATACCTTGGAGGCCCGGAATGTGCACCTAGGGATTCTTTTTTCGAAATTTTAACTAGAATTTTATTTATTTAAAAATTAAGCGAAATTTTGACGTGTTTCTGCTATAACTACCGAAAATATTACCGCATAAAAAAGATTTTTACATCACGTTAAAGATCAAATATTTATCTTTTAAATGATACTAATGTTTTAATTTTAAAATTCAATTTCTATTTTTAATGAATTTTTAAATAAATATTTTAACTATGTTTTTCAATAATTTTTTTCGTAAAAAATAAAAATTAAAATTAAGCACGTTTCGCATTCATGGGAAAAAAACAGCTTTTTTCAAAGTGTTGCCATCACATTGATTAAAGCTCTAACTGAAAATAAATTAAATCTATTTGGAAATGAAATCTGCAAAAATATAGTTTTCGGCACGTGTTTGTAGGAAATAAAACAAATATGAAATATTATTTTTTGTAAAAAATAAATTGAAAAAAATTATTTTATGATCTTTTACACTCTCTATACAGGTGTTTATTTAGTACCGGACTCATTTTGATATTTAATGACTCATAAAATAATGAAGATATAAACAAACTTATGGCATTTATTGATGGAATAACTCATATATTTTCCTTTTCAGGTTTGAATATTTTTACTTTTGTAAATATCGTCTGCGCGTGTGATTAATTTCAGATAATTTCATTTCCCAGTCTAAATATCTGTACTTTTCTAAATATCGTCTGCTTATTAATTGCATTTTTCTCTCTTTTGTTTTTGGCAACTATTGAAATGTTATGTTTACTTTTGATGTGTTTGTTCTATGTAGTACTTTTGTATGTGATGTTTTATTCGAGCGGATATTAAGGAGAATTCATACACCACAAGAAAAAGCACAAATTTTATGGTCGTCATAGAGTTAATTTCCAATCGCTTATACTGACTGATTTATGAAAATTTGAATATCACTATTGAATAAAAAAAGGATAATTTTAGATTTTCCATCGATCACTTCAAAGAAAATACGCCAATCAGAGCGCAGGTTTCTCAAGATTAACTGGCCTAAGATTATGAAAATGTTGAGTTTTTCTAAATTTTTAACATTTAAAACTTCATAAATAAGTCTTAGTTAATCGTGGAAAATAGAAACATTCATTCATTCATTTAAAATTTGGTGTGTCCAGAATATTTCTCAGAATATGATACGTTACTGCATTAAATTTAGACTTCATAATTTTTGAAATATATTTATAGGCAGGAACAAAATATTATTATTGATTTCATTTCTATCCTTTTGAAAGCAAAACTAAAAATTGAATTTTATGCTGAATCTCAGAAATTTTTGTTGAATGATTGTTTGAGATATTACATAAATTATGAAAAATATTTTGTAGTTAACATAAGACTTAAATGCCGTGCGATTCTGTTTGCAATACCACATTCAATAATAATAATAATTAATTAATAACAATAAAGATGATAAATAAAATAAAACGCTTTATTTTATTAAAAAATATCTTAATATTAATTGCAATTTCATTATTTACATTTTAAATTAAAGTTGAAGTTTTGCCGGAAATGACAACAAATTAGCAAAATATATATAGTAAATTGAACAAAACGATCTAAACAACAATATAAGTTTGGTATGACTATCAAAATTTGAAGATTAAAAATGTTTTGCTTGAGAATTCTTTAAGAGACCAGTTAGTTAAAATATTTAATTGAAAATTGTAGCGAGCGGTAATACTGGCGAACCGGCTGGTCGCCAAAGGCGGCTAGTTACCTATAAAAGATAGATCGAAAATTTGTACTAAATGGCGTAACTCAGTTTATAGACTGTGGTATTTGATTTTAATTGTCCTAACCTTGTGAATTAATGACTCACAGTTGATAATAATTGTTGCACGATTATTTTGAATTATGTTTCCTTTGTGCCTGCCTTTTCCCAGAACTTGCAGCAATTGAAGCAGACATGTTGGATTCATGAACAAGGAATATTCTATTACGAGTGTGGCAGGAACTGGACTACAGCATTTGAGGTGTCACATAGAATAGTTATAGAAAATTGGATAATTCAAGTTTCTCTATAATTTGTCAAATCAAAATATAATAATTATAGCACGCATAGATATGCTTTATGTTTGCCCCATTAAAAGAGAGAGAGAGAGATTATTTTTATGATCAAAAATGTGAAGGCCAAAATTTTCATGCATCTGCTCGTCTTGTTTATTTGTGTGTTGACATTCGAGCAGGTAATTCCTCTACAAGTTTATGCTTCACACTAACAAAAGGATTGTCCGAACTAAAATCATTTTCGGAATTACAGTAATCAATCTTTTAATAAAAGGATTGTATTCCGTTAAGAGCTAAAAGAATAAAATAGATTGTTATACAGATATTATATAAAATATTTCGTTGATTCTTATATGTTTTCGATTGAATTGGTTCGATAAATTGTTAAAACTACTCAATATGCATTTTCATCATATTTTTACTTAGTAATAATTATACTTATAATAAGTAATTTTGCTTCCCTATGCAGTATGTGATTTAGTAAGGACGATAGTTTTATAAATATAGCAATCGTTGTTGAATGAATGCCGAATTTACGGCCCCCGGCCTCAAAATATGAACACAAATGAAGGATATCGAATATTCGAGAATATTGGTTATAACTCCATTAGGTCTCGAGCTCCAACTTTTACTTTAGAACCTATCACAGAGGCTATAAAAACTCAAATCGATAATGAGATGAACTGAGCTCGACCAAGAGGTCGAGAAAAGGTAACAATTATTTCTCTCCCCTTTGCACTGCTTGATTGTTTAATAGGAATCTGCTGCTTGTAACCTGCTGTTTATTGCAAATGCCGTTCTTTACGTACTTTGGCTGTGTTTTCGTATAGAATAAAGTTTTTTATTAGTCTGTAAAACCCACGGATGGAATTTTGGATTCGCCCGTAATGTATTTTAATGCAATGGAATAATTATTTCTCAAATTAGAATACTCTTATAATAATCAAAATTTCATTCCAGATTCAATTCTATCCTAATCAAAATTATAACGACAGAACCTGTTATTAAACAAAAATGATTTGTTACTCACCCTTCTGTATCAATAAGTTGAATCATTTGGTCACCTCTGCCATTTTTGGCTGTCATATCGCGTGCAAAGATACCAAATACACCTGAAAAGAAGAAGAATTTAGCTTAAAATAAAATAAGTTATCACAATTTTAATCTGGATATTTTTATCTTGGAACTTTGTTCTTAATATATTACTCTATACTCTAATTACTCTATAAATTATAGCCGAAACGTCAGATCATGAAAGAATACATAATCTTATATATGAGATTCTAAGATACCTTATATCTCAGTGAACACATTTAATAGTAAATTGATCCTATTTAGATTCTTAGTTTTGTTTACAACCACGTCTTTTATGCGACAAACCTCACTTAAAGTTGGAGTGTCCTCTCAAGCCCTAAATTTTAATCCCGAATTCTAGATGACACCGTGTTACAAACATTAAATTTATTTATGATGATTCCAAAAAATATTTCAAAAATTAAAGTATTTCTCACATACGTTTCACACTTTCATTCACCATAATATTCTATGCATTTCCATTGCACACAACATAGGCTATCTTTAAACTTTTTGCAATGATAACACAAGAGCCACTTCTGGAGATAAATGAATGACTTAGTTTAAGAATAAGATGCGATTTCTAAAAATAAATTTTTCAGTAATATCTTTTGAATGCAACCCTAAAAGCATTTGTTACGATTTCTTAAAACCAGCCAAAACAAACTTTTGACGAGTTTTCAATAGTCATCACAATTTAACTTACTTCCTCAGAAACTGCACCATGTTCTTAAGTTTTTATGAATGATTTACAAAGATACTTTTATTTAATTTTCTATAGGAAAAATTAAGCATGAATAAGAGTGGCTGAAAAGAGTAGCCATCAACTCCCTCTCCAGGCAAAAAATCCATAGAATAATTAAATTTTTCAGTGAAAATAGTGATATATTCTTGCCTTCCTAGTTCTCACCATCAAGTGCCATACTCACAAAGACTAAGGGGGAAAAGAAGCACCACAGTTTCTCATCATACGTTTACATTCTCAAATATCAATCAGAGTTTCTCTTTGTTATTATTAACCAAATTATTCTACATTTCATTTTTATAACTGCATCGTCATCTTCTATGTCATGATAATAACTGAAAACATAATTCGTGTATATTTTTATACATTTTATCTTTCTGCATATTATTATTTCAAATAATTTTTCAAAATTGAAAATCTTTGTAAACGGTTTCATCTCAATATCATTTCTTATATGCTTGTAAATTCTGTACCTTGTTATTTTTTTTACTGGAAATATTTTGATATTTAAATAAAATTCCTGAAACATGCCCACCAAAACCGTTCAGAGACCAGAATGGTTATGGATATGGGAGTATAAGACGGCATTTTGTTCTGTCGGAGAAATTTATACTAAACTTCTGAAAACGACTCAAGAGAAGGAAAAGCTTTTTTGTTTCTAGACCTCGCTTCTGTCGCCCTGTAGAGGAAAATTGTAAAATGAAATAGAACTGCTTGCTATCAAATTTGGATCATAAACATATCCCAACACTCACACTTTGAAAATAAATATTCATAGAATATAATGATTTAAAACCTCTTAAGATAAATAAAAATATAGAATATAAAATGAGTAATATTTATTTTCAAACTAAAATTCGAATTCCCTAAAATCAAACTTCCTTATTTTCATGATAATTAGTCCAGAATAATTTTGAATTGTGGATATTGATACATTTCTCCGGAATGGGTGAAAATGAAAAAAATTTTATTGCACTTACTGTCTTCGTCGATTTCGATGCGGAAATAGAGTGACTCTCCTATTCTGGTTCCAGTAATGTCTGTACCATTGGCGTCCGTAATCCTTAGTCGGATATTCGGAGTTGGTGCAGTGGCGTTTACCACGGCGGTAACGGCTGGCTCCAGTCTTTAAAACACAAATATTTGATTAGTTTAAAGAAAATAACGCAGTAGCAATTACAAACACATTTTTAATTTGTCAAAAATATTTCAAAAAGAGCTTTAAACTGTTAATTACTTTATCAAAGTTTTTATGGGTAAAAAAAATATCATGCTTTTGAAAAATGCTTATAGTGACAACATTTTACCTGAAAATAACGTTATTCATAATCAATAAAATGGTAACATCGTAGTTTAGTGTACCCCTTGCTACGCCAGAAATGTCAAGTCGCCAATAAAGATGGTGTACCAAATAAACAATTCTTCAAAGCAGTTATAGTTACAACTTTCTGCATTAAAACTATGCTCTTTACTGACAAATTTTGTTTTATCTGAGCTGACTTCTTTTTTAACCTTTAGAGTCCTATAGCTGATTGTATTTAGAATTTTGAAGTAAAGAACATTTTCAAAACCGGCTGCACCAGTCTGTTGTGTTGACAAAAAATTTAGAGATGCTATGCCTTCGGCATCTGAAGAAGGAACCGGGCAGAATTTTTAAACTTAAAAAAAAAACATCCTACGGCTTCGCTAGCAGCAGGATCGGGATTCTAGTAGCTTCGCTAGCACATTGAACATAAGGATTGTGAGGATAACAGGAGCAGTACATAATCCAAAGAAAAGAAAGAACGACGGAAGAAGCAATCAGACCCTTCTCCATACAAAAATTCAAATAAGCAACCTTTTCCCAATTTCATAAACTCGTAAATATATATATATATATATTCCACTCACACTTCATTCATTCAACAGATTAAAAATATTTTCTGCCATCCCATTCACCAGACAACCGTTCTTGAAGAATTAGCGACATAATGAATTGCCAAGGAAACCATCTGATCAGAAAAATAATTACGAAAAGGTGCAAAGAATTCCATTGCAGAATTTTAAGTTAATAATTCAGACAATTTCAAAAAGCGCATACCGACAGTTAAGAATTACAGAAGAATAAATATTTCCTGTTCGTATTCACAGTAAAAGTAATATTTCAGTGCCTAATTAGGAATAAAAAATTTTAATTATAATACAGAACTAAATTAAAATCTTCAATTAAATTTTTAATTTAACATTTTTCATAAAATAGTTGTAGTTCAAGTACAACTCAACCATTGCAAGAAGTAGTAAACAAAACAGCGTTAGGGTTGCTAGAAGATTGTTTCATTGGTTTAATATATTGGCGACAAACTCAGGGCACACTAAAGTAAAATTCAACAAATAAAATTATCTTGATGATTTGATTTGTGCTTTCATTCGAGATTTTGTACTGATTGAAGCTTGGAAACAAAACAATTACAGTTTCACTTTGCAATCATCAATGCTTTTCTAATATTAAACACACATAAATTTCATACAATATGATACTTCCGTATTTTTATGATCTTCGAATTTACTTGGCGATTTTCAGATTACACCTAACTCATCAAGCTCCATTGTACATAAAATGCCTATATTTCACGAAGGTGGTTGTAGTTTACATGGAGATTTTCGGTATGATTACGTCAAAAAATGAGCTTACTTGGAAATTTCCAGATTACTGCTATTTTGCCAATTGCTTAGTAGCAGTTTGCATGTTTTTGGCAATTTATCGTCGAAAGCCATAAAAATAAACAAATACCCATAACATCATTCTGAAATTTAAAATCTCATGGAGTTAGACAAAATTTTAACTCAATAAGAGTTTAATCATGCAATCCTATACCATTGCTAACCGCTTATTAGCATATTCACTGCCATTTTTTATTCTTGTGATTCATATTATCTATTTAAATAGAAGGATTGAATAGTAGAATTTAATAGTAGGATTGACACGAATCAAGTGCGAGTCATGCAGTAGCTGACATATCAATTTAAATTCCTGAGAAAAAGCACACTGCATGAAATACTTTCTGTTTCACTTATTTTCGAATTTGTAAATGTTTTTGCAAACTCTTGCATCATCAGTTTTAAATGAAAAAAATTATAATAATTTTTTTCAGATGGATATTCGCTACTACCTGGTGAAATTTTACAAACTTAAATGACAGAGGTTTGTTAAAAAGAAAAAGAAAAGTTATTTTATTTTTATCTGTTTCATGTTTTTAATGATAATTTATTTTAGTAATTACATATACTTTACTGGAGAGTATATTGTTCTAGCTCACTTATAGTTATAGAAAAACATTTATTTTACTTTGCAAATTAATTGAATATTGAACGGGCATGTAATTTTTTGAACACTCTAAGTAGTTGGATTTCAGCAATATCTTTTTTACGGTAAGGCAGGAAAATATGATCATTTCTGTATCGTTTAGTATTTTTCTTTTCACGTTAATGCTTTTTGTGTTTTTTCTATCCTTTATTGGGTGTATTTTCATCTTATATCCGTGCTGTGAGGTTGTTTCCTTTATTGTATATATACGAAGAGTTTCAATAAATAGTAATCTATACAGACTATTAAAAGTGATCATTATATATCATTATATAATGAATAAATTGTAGCATTATTGTAAATATAATTTATCTAGTTTGGAATACATATTTTTTTTTCTTAAATACAAACTAATTTTCTGATTCTTTTTTTTTCTAAAGCAATAGCATATTTATACTATATAAATCTGCACCCCAGAGCGAATTTTTGAAATTGATATTAGAATTTTAATTAATTAAAAATTAAACGAAATTTTGGAGTTTCTGCGATTTAACTTTCCAAAACAGTACAGAACAAAAAAGATTTTTATACTATCGCACATTTTCAAAATTTATCTTTTCAATTAATATGATTTTTGGGTGTAACATTTTTTTTTTATTTTATTTTAAATAATTTTTTTAAAAATTAGTCTAAGAGTATTTTACAGCAATATATTCAATGCTGAAATAAAAAATCGTTTTCATTGTCATTATTAATAATTCATTCTGGCTTCAGTTTCATTCTTAATTATCAACATGTGGATTCAATTTATTTATTCCATGTAAAATAGGCTTCAGAATAAGTTTGCTTTTCACATTTTTTTATATTTTTGTATTAGTTATAATTAAGAGTTAATTTAAAAATCAAATGTTGATAAAAAGATTTTAAAGTGTACCTATTTTTAAACACCACTGATATTTTCTGTGCTATAATTAGATGTATAAAGATATGTCAGTAAGGAAATGGAAAGCACAGTGAACAGAACGGCGTATAGAATCTACAATAATATAAACTATAAATAATTTGAAATTTAAAAATAATTTGAAATAATTTGAAATTTAAAAATATTTCACTAACGAAACTTTTAAGACTGAGTTACACAAAAATTTTAATTGATATTTTTAGCAATCATTAATCCCAGATAAATTAGTCACCAAGGCGGTAGCAATAAATAAAGGATTAAAAATTAATTTCATGATATTCATTTGATTTAAAACGTTTCTTACCCTTGTGATACTTGGAATGTCTTGGAAATGGTCCTGTTGGTTTCCTCAAACAGAGAGCAGTATAGTTTGATGACCCGATCTCCCTTCTGCTGAATCAGAGGATGGTACTGAATCACAACCGTATTGGTCAGATGATCATCACGCTGAAACAGTGGCGAAAATTTGAGTTTTTTCATAATATATATAGCAAAGCCGATAATAAACAATTTAGCCTAAGAGGAAAAGGGGAGATTCGGTTACTGAACGTAGTGTTTCTTATTTCTTAATAGTGTGGTCACGAACTTTATGTTGAAATATAAATATGGATCTGAATCTTTGTAAGAATGCAACAAAAAAGAACAGTGAAATGTCAGTCATTTCTCGAAATGAAACTGATATTAATCTGACGGAACAAAACAGAATAATATCAGTTTTCAAAAATTGGTTTATAATAATATAATAATAATAATATATAATTGGTTTGTAATAGATATCTAATATTTTTGGTTAGATTCTCATAGGAATAATAATGCTCTTAAAGTTGAGTTGCTTAATTCATTCAATTTCTTTGTATGCTAGTATAATAATGAAAATTTTTGAAGAACATATTTAGATTCTGAGTAAAATAAACGATAACTCAAATATTTTCAAAACGGATTCTTATCAAAAAATGATGTTGTGAAATGCAAATCAACATACTGGCAATTTTTTTTTTTTTTTTTTTTGTAAAATATTAACTCGTTTATCTATAAAATCGGAAAAATGATGCAAAATTAATGAAATCTGTAATTTTTTTTTCATTATGAAATAAATCCAACAAGAACATCAATGACTTGAGGTTGTTCTACATTTTGAAAATAGTTAAATTCAAGATGCAAAAAAAGATTTTATAATATAATATTCTTAAGATTTTTTTATTAATTATATCTAAAAAGAAATCTTCACATTCATATGGGAAATTTGTAATTTCATTTAAAGAGATAGTTGTCATCAAATACAAGGCAAAAAAAAAAAAAAATCCGAGCATACTCACTTCTAACTCAACTCCACACTGTCCTTTCACATCCATTACAAATTTTGTGACTGTCTGTTTGTCACCAAAGGCCTGGCAGGCGTACGGCTTGCTTTGGGCGTAGATGCGACCATCGAACGGCTCCCTTGTCTTCAGGATCAGCTGCATGGTAGTGTCAGTGCACGTCAGCTTCACTGAAAGAAAACAATATTTTATTTCTTCAAGCAATACTGCCAAAAACTTCAGATTGGCTACAAATAATCCACTAATAATAATGATAGGTTTGAATCATAAAAGCGCTGTAAACTGATTTGAAATTACTTTTTTGCCTGACTAAAAATAAATATAAGTAAGGAGATCATGTAAGATAATAGAATGGCCAACGTAACCAAGGGATTTATAAACAGTTTGTCCCGAAAATGGATATCAATTTTGGTTAACTGCAATTACATAAGAAATTTTAAAGACCAAATTTCGTTTGTCAGATTAATTCATTCAAATATCATTTAATATCAGTTAGTGGAAATGCTTGAAAATGCTTGCTGATAATGCTGATTTGTGAAAATGAGAATGGTGATAGCCGTGACTTTTGACATTTAAACGCACCTGTTGATTCATTTGTTGTAATTATTATTGAGTTATAGAATATATTCAATGTGTCTCCAAAGAAAGAAGCCCAATGTTTCGATATCCGGTAGCCTTGGAAGAAATTTAACGTTCCCATTTTGCTCTAAACGTTTGTTCTCCTACATCAAATTAAGCCAGACAATGTCATGACGTAAATGTGGCAGAATGTTTTTATTCTACTTGAAATTCCAGTTTTCACTTCCAAATAACTGGTGAATGAGTGACATAACTGGATACTATGCTAAATGCAGGCGAATTCCTTCAGACACAGTTTTCTCAAAGAGGTCCAACTAATCCAAAAAATTACGAACCGAAAATAATTAACATGTGATACGGAAGCACGGTCTCCAATTGTTTTATGAAGATTATCAGTCACTCAATAATTGCAATTATCGAGATTA
>JAPMOR010013083.1:1115211-1152040 GCA_026543865.1 Argiope aurantia
AAATTAATATAATGATATTTGCTTGATAAATATTAAAAATATCTATAATACTATTCATAAGATGAAAGTTAGATATCTCCTGTTTCATTTTTTGGGGCGATATGGAATTTTAAAGAAGGAGATGACGACTTTCTTGGTGTCCTGAACATGGTTAAGAGATTCGAAATCCATCCTAAAATACCTGAGTATAATTTAAAAGAGATATCCAATTAAATTACACTCTGCGTTTCACATGCTCAATAAACATCAAATATGTTTCTAATAAACTGTATGATTTACTTTAAAAATATTATGCTGCACTTTTAAAATATCAAAATAATTACGATATTTTTTTAAATAATTTATATCAGAGAAGAAAGCAAGCTCCAAAGCTACATTTACAACAAATTGTATATGGAAAGTTAGAGTAACAGCAGTAAAACATTTTGTGGAATTACTACATCAGTTCGCAAGAAATATAAATGGAAAACTAGATTTTTTAAGTTATATATGAAACATTACATCAAATAATAAGAAAAATTATACTGCTGTGAGATTTATTTAAGATACAACCTACTTTTTATCGAATCACGGCATTAACAATATTTTTATTTTCGAAAAAAGCGGTAGTTTATATAAATCCCAGAAGAAAATGGTTCGATAAATTTCGAATAGAATAAAAGAAACACCATAAAAACGCTTATTCATATTTAATAATATGTAATAAATCACTGAGGATTTAAAACGACAAAGTATTTTGTTTAGTTAATATCAAATAAATCATCATGACTAAGCAGACAACCGCATGGCCCTTTAAAGAAGTTTCTGGTAATTTATAGTCTGGTTATTTCTCTTAATGCGAAATAACAAAAGTAATGGAAAGTATTTTGTCATACCAATGGAAAAAAGTTGGTGCTGGTTCTCTCTAGAAAATTGCATTAAAAAATATCTTGTAGTCTTATTTAATCTCTTTTTTGTTTTCATTTCATTTTTCGAATATTTAACACATGTATTACTTGTTTTTGGGAACTAGTTTGAATGTGTAAATCATAGGTTCCCAAAGGGACCCCCAGGAGTCCATAGGAGACCACATGGGGGTTCACGTAGACGTGAAAAGAAAACAAGGGCTCACAAGTTTTAAGTGGGGGTCCACGAAACATTTTCTGGTTTCCATAATAAAGAATAAAAAATTTGGCTTGGATTTACCTATCAACGTAGGCAGGTAGCATCATTCACCAAGGTAGGTACTCAAAAATATTCGAGACTCAGTTCAAACACAGAATTGAATAGAACAATAGATAATAGTACAAGTGTACACCACATGTCGAGACTTGCAAAATGCCGCCCGTGCGCCCGCTCGTCCGGGATGCTTGTTTAGACCTGCAAAGGGATGAAATACGACTTGCGCTGTGCTTGCTATCTACATTAGTATAAATACGAATGCCAAGAACAAAACGTCACTCATATTTTGAACATAAAAATGTGACTGTGAGTGAATCGATGTCAGTGTTTGCAGTGCCGGAAAAAGTAAGTATCTGCCTATTTGTTATACATTTTTTTATTGTATATTGTAACTTATCAGTCATATTATATTTGTTTTACTATTTGAGTGTAGTAGGTAGTTATGTAGTAAAACTTAAATACTAGAAATTATTCAAAACTTCTATAAAAGAAAAAAAAGCCAGGGAAGATTAAACTTTAGGTACATAGGTACTTTTTTGTTTAAAAATATTTATTTACGCGACGACGGCGATTAATTAAATGAGCGGTGTTTCCGCGGGTATTTTTTATTGCAATAATTCTATTCTGTTGTGCTATAATAGCCATATTCTGGTAAAATCGCCTCAAAAACAAACATTTTTTTACAGGTCACAACTGATACGAAAAATGGCTGAATCTAAGAAGAAATGTCGACATTACAGTGTTGATTATTTAAAATTTGATTTTCTTCCATCAACGGCAGACAAACGATTGCCCCTGTGTCTTTTATGCAACAAAGTTCAGAGCAATGACTCTATGAAACCATCGAAGCTCGAAGACCATCTAAGAAGGTGTTACCCTGAAAAAATAGGTAAAGATCTGAAATACTTTCAAACATTGAAGGAAAAATATGAAAAGAGACCTACCGTAAATAGTATGTTTGCTTCAACGTCTCGAAGTAACGATGATGGCTTGCGGGCATCTTGCAATATTTCGTTGCTTATAGCGAAATCTGGAAAACCGCACACCATCGGAGAAGAGTTAATTTTACCCGCTATTGAAGAAGTTTTAAAAACTGTTCTGCGCAAACCTCCATTTGACGTACTCAAAAGAATTCCTTTAAGTAACAACACTGTACAAAGACGTACTGATGAAATGAGTTCTGATATAGAAAGCTTCTTGTGTAATTATCTTCAAACCACTCATTTTCTATTCAATTGGACGAGTCTACTTTGCCTGGTTATGAAGCATTATTACTGGCATATGTTCGATTTGTTATGGACGAAGAAATCCATGAAAACTTTGAAGTCGTACACTAAAGGCGAATCGATATTTAATGTCCTGAGTGATTGTTTTACAGAAAAATCTATTCCATTTAAAAACATTATTTCGATAGCAGCAGATGGAGCTCCTGCCATGTTCGGGCGATATCGTGGGTTTATAAGCCATCTTAAAAGAATAATACCAGAACTAATTGCAATTCACTGTGTCATCCACCGACAACACCCTGTAGTGAAAAATTGAGTGATAGATTGCACCAATCGCTTCAATTTGTGATTAACGCAGTTAATAAAATAAGAAGCAGTGCTTTGAATACCCGTTTATTTGCACTACTGTGCAATGAAAATGAAGGAGATTTCCAACGACTGCTCTTACATACTGAAGTACGTTGGTTGTCGAAAGGTGCATGCTTATCGAGATTTTACTCACTTTTCGAATCAGTGATAGAGTGCCTGGAAACTAAAGCACCAGATTTAAAAGAAAATCTGATCAAATATAAAGCGGACATTGCTTACTTAACAGATTTGTTCATAAAATTCAATGACGTTAACTTGCAATTACAAGGGGACAGCCTTCATTTAATAAAAACAAAGGGTATCATTTCGGCTTTTCTTGGTAAATTGAAATTAATGAAGCAAAATATTAGTCGGCGCGAATTCTTCCAGTTTCCGCACTTGTCACAGATAGAATGTCTTGATGAGGATATTCAGACATACGCTCAACATTTAAATACCCTGCATGATGACTTCAAAAATAGATTTGAAGATATTCTGACTATAGAAATACCACCATGGATCATAACCCCATTTGATGAAACGGGAGAGGCGAATGTGGTATTTATTACAAGAGGAGCTACTTGAGCTGAGCACCAACGAGGAACTGAAGGTGAAATTTAAAAAAAGGCTATCAAACATTTTGGCTGCAGGCAGAAATCCCCGAAAAATATCCTGGGCTGTGGGAAATTGCGAGAAAATTTTTGATAGCGTTTCCCTCTTCATATCTTGTCGAAAGAAGTTTTAGTGCCGTTATCAACCTGTTAACAAAAAAAAGGAACAGATTGAACATCACAGAACGGGGAGATTTGAGATTACTTCTTACAAAACTGCAAACTGCAAAGCCAAATATTGATAATTTGCTGTCAATTCATCAAGTACATCCGTCTCATTAAAAGTATGACTATTTTTTATTGTTGATTTACATTTCGGAGTTCATTGTTGATTTTTTGTCAATTGTTGATTGTTTGTAATAATAAAAGTTTATAATTTTGTATAACCACAAGTATTATTTTAATAAATAGGACACAAGAAAATGTGCTACTTTTTTTTTCTCCTTAACACCCCCAATTTAGGGTCATATTTTTTAGGAGTTTTGGGAATACAGTAAAAATGTAGCAGCAGGGGGTCTACCGTAAATAGTAAAATTTTGAAAGTGGTCCACGAGAAAAAATAGTTTGGGAACCCCTGGTGTAAATGATATGATGCTTATGCATTCATATTTGTAATAAAGTCAGTTGATTTTAAAAATAAATAATATCAATTAAACTTAACCATTTGATGTCCTCACATCTCACAGCCAAGCGTTCCATTGCTTAAGCTTTTATCATGTGAGAACAAGATGTTCTTTTCGTTTGGGGTTTTTGTAGCCTCAAAATATACGGGCAGAAAACTGTCGATTTATACCCTTTGAGACATAAATTTTTCGCTTTAAATCTTCATTGATAGGATAATTTTGTTTTATCATTAATAATGAGTGACTTTTTTTTCATTTTTTAATCTGATTCTTTTTATAGTGCTCTTTCCTATAGTGTGCTGGAATTTGGTAATATAAACCATTTATACGCGGAATATTTTTCATAAATTATTTTTCATAGTGTTGACTTTTTATATTACGCATATTTAAACAAGAAAAATGCAGATTTTAATTCAAGATTTATCAAAATTTTTCAGATCATTCATCATCAGCAGAGTAATTTGTCTTGAATGGTCGCAGTTAAACTTTTAAGAATCATCAACAGTTAATTATTAATCATTGCTACTTGATTTTTTATTCACTATTGTAAACTGATAATTCGTTAGTGAATGTAATGCAATATAATTTTTGTGTAATTTTCCAGTAATTTGAAATCAAGCTATCAACCAATCCGTTGCACATCTAAAATTTTCTATGTAAAATAGTTCTTAGGAAAAAGTAACATTAAAAAAATTTCTTTACTTGTTTACGAAAATAACTTTATCTTAAAATCATGCTTCGAAGTTGGTTAATTATTTTATAATTATATTCCAAATTTTATCACATTTAAAGGAAACAAAAAATAAAAAAGTAGTCTATGAAAATCTATAAAAATGAATTTTTTGTGTATATTCTTTTATATTGGTGAAATTTCTCTCACGTACTGTTTCAAACATAACACGATCCCATGCCCCCAATGCCTTAAAGAAAGGCCACTGTCAACTTATAAAAGTTCAAAGTTAAGTAAGCTATCAGTTTATTAAAAATTAAGTGATTTCTTGGTGTTTTTAGCTACATCTCAGGAGATATAATTTTATTTTATTAAAATTATATTATTAATGGTACCAATATCATTTCCATACATTTTTTTCTTGTTTCAATATTTTTTTAATTTAATTTTATAATAGCAAGCTGTCATTGTTATAACGAAATTCAAATTATTTTCATAATTCCATTGCATTATTCAGTCACATGCTTTTGTCAATGTTAATCTTTAATATACGAAAATTGTTTTTGTTGGACATCCGGTTCATCGTTTCTATGAAGTGACGTCATCTTCAGATTGAGCTACTAATTTATCGTTTTTTTTTTTTGTTTGTTTGTTTGTTTTTTACTTTAAAAGTAAAAAAAAAATTAAAAATTAGACATTAATTAAGTTCTTACTGATTAAGTCCTTCAGACAGCGCTACTAAATTTATCGTTTAGTTTCTTATTTTTAATTAACTAATTTCGCGCTAAAAAGAATCGCGAGAACATCGTTTTGCGTTTTCGAACTTTTTTTCATGTTTATATATCGCACTCATGTAATAGCAATTTATGTTTATTCTTTAACGACTTTTTATATAATTTGTAATCGCACTCTTACGAATTACAAGTATTCATCAAAAAATTTATGTTCGGTATAGATATTAGAATATAATTTTAAAATCAAACCTCATTATATTCATTGTATTATGCCATGTATAGAATAGCCTCCAATGTTCCAGTAATAGTGAACTTGTGGTCGAATTATTATTTATTTACTCTTATTTATTTGTCGCTTACAACTACTGAATGCAACACAAAGTAAGTTTTCCATTTCCGATTTTATTTTGTAGTCTATACACTTTTTAATTTGAAAGCGCAGTAATTTATAATTCACAGATTCCATGAAATTAATACTTTTCAGTATTATCAATTAATCGAATGGAATTTTATATAAACGTATTCTATAATAATAGTATAATAGCCAGACAAGCGAATTTTTCGGTTGATTAAACTGTTTGTTAAAAGATTCTAGTATAGTATTCTACGTAGAAATAAGCAGAGAGATAGATTTCTTATAAATAGTTTTTACCTCAAAAAATTTAATTAAAGAAATACTAGTCCAAAAGAGAGAAAAAGGGTGAATAAAATAACTATCAACTTATAAAATCACTATAAGATGACAGTAGCATCGTTTGCCACCCAATCATTTCAGAAAACAATAAGGAATTCTGGGATGACAGAAGAATTGTCAGTCGTCCAATCAATTTCCTTCTTTTAAACTGGAATTAATTATTTATTATCATTAGAATTAATTAGTTATTATTATAATATTTATTTCAGGCTCGTGCCAATATTTTAAAAAATATATCAAGAGATTATTAAACAAATATTTTAAAAAGTAAATGAACATAATTTACAAATAACATAACGACATCTGTGCAACAATATGAATCATCAATCATTCAACTAAAAAATATCCCTGGAGTGATTTCAACTATAAAACTTAATCTTCAAAATAAAACCTGTCTTCTAGCAATTGCGGTCATATATCAAATGCATTGCAAAATTCCTCCAGCAATGCATGGTCATATACACAAAAAGTTTATGTCACATGAAAAAGAAATAATTTATAAAACAGGAAATAAAATTTTTTCTTTCTTTCACAAAATTTAATGCAAATTTTCTTGCTTTACAATAGGATGACCATGAAACTAATAACATCTTATTGAAATCTGTCCTAAGACAATGTTTTTATTGGAAGTTTGATGTAAAATCTTAGCTAAGATATTATAACAAGTTATAAAAATTGCTACCGAAACAAAACAGTAAAAGTATTTTTGAAATTTAGAAAATGAGCTTTCATTTAGCTTAGCTACAAGAGTTATAAGAAATTAACAATAATACACTTTTCTCTTTCCTATTTTAAACAAAATGTGATAGAAACAATTTTATTTTAATTAATCAAGTATTTATTACCCAAAGACAAAAGAAAATGAAGCTATAAACGCTTTGGAAGATGTTAAATGATTCAAATTTGCAATCGGATTAAAATTCAGCATTAACAATGATTTGGTCAAGATCGCGAGAGACCTTTTCTTGGAGATCTGACTGCTAAATCATATGCATTGGGTATATTTTAAGATATTGAAAAAAAACCGTTATGAATTTGAAAATCTGAATAAATTTGGTCAAAACTTGCCTATGGTCCAAAATCAGTTTTATATTTAATACGCTGTGTAAGAATTTATACCTGATATATGATGAAGTATTCACTATTTTCATGTATTGATTTTGGAAACGCTCTTAACTTTCTTTGTTGTTGTTAAAGTGTATAAATGAATAATTTCATATACTTCTTAGTTATTTCATAAAATAACATGACTTAGTTGTTATCTCGTAGCACATTTAATTATTTCAAGAAATAATTTATCCTATTCTATGAATTAAAGCATTTCGTACTTAAATGACTGGAATGTTTTGACTTGTGATATCTACTTATTCCAGATGTAGTTTGCATATCTTCATAAGAGAGCGTTTTATAGTTATAAGCTGATTTAGATATTAATCATTTTATTTTTAAAGTTGTTCTAGTAAGAAAATTTAAATATACTGTGAAATCTATTAACAACTTCAGCTATTTTTATACAGTAATCTAAAACAACATAAATAGCAATCTATACTTATAATAAAGCTCAATGTGTGTGTGTGTGTGTGTGTGTGTTGGCGCTCTACAGACCAGACCATTCAACCTACAGCTACCAAATTTGGCATGTGTATACCTTGGAGGCCAGGAATGTGCACCTGGGGGTTATTTTTTGGAACTTTTAACTAGAATTTTATTTATTTAAAAATTAAGCGAAATTTTGACGTGTTTCTGCTATAACTGCCGAAAATATTACCGCACAAAAAATATTTTTACATGAAGTTAAAGATAAAGAATTTATCTTTTAAATGATACTACTGTTATTTTAACTATGTTTTTCAATAATTGTTTTCGTCAAAAATAAAAATGAGGATTAAGCACGTTTCGCATTCATGAGAAAAAAAATAGCTTTTTTCAAAGTGTTGCCATCACATTGATTAAAGCTCTAACTGAAAATAAATTAAATCTTTTTGGAAATGAAATCTGCAAAATTATAATTTTCGGCAAGTGTCTGTAAGAAATGAAACAAATATGAAATATTATTTTTTCTAAAAAATAAATTCAAGAAAAATTATTTTATGATCTTTTACACTCTCTATACAGGATGTTCATTCAGTCCCGGATCCATTTTGATATTTAATGATTCATAAAATAATGAAGATGTAAACAAACTTATGGCATTTATTGATGGAATAACTCATATATTTTCCTTCTCAGGTTTGAATATTTTTACTTTTGTAAATATCGTCTGCGCGTGTTTTTAATTTCAGATACTTTCATTTTCCAGTCTAAATATCTGTACTTTTCTAAATATCGTCTGCTTATTAATTGCATTTTTCTCTCTTTTGTTTTTGGCAACTATTGAAATGTTATGTTTACTTTTGATGTGTTTCTTCTATGTAGTACTTTTGTATGTGATGTTTTATTCGATCGGATATTAAGGAGAATGCATACACCACAAGAGAAAGCACAGATTTTATGGTGGTCATAGAGTTAATTTCCAATCAACTAAATCACTGACTTTTAAGAGTTAATTTCAAATCACTTAAACTGACTGATTTATGAAGATTTGAATATCACTATTCAATAAAAAAAGGATAATTTTAGATTTTTCATCGATCGTTTCAAAGAAAATACGCCAATAAGCGCGCAGGTTTCTCAAGATTAATTGGCCTAAGATTATGAAAATGGTGAGTTTTTCTAAATTTTTAACATTTTAAACTTCATAAATAAGTCTTAGTTGATCGTGGAAAATAGAAACATTCATTCATTTATTTAAAATTTGGTGTGTCCAGAATATTTATCAGAATATGATACCTTACTGCATTAAATTTAGACTTCATAATTTTTGAAATATATTTATAAGCAGGAACAAAATATTATTATTGATTTCATTTCAATCCTTTTGAAAGCAAAACTAAAAACTGAATTTTATACTGAATATCAGAAATTTTTGTTAAATTATTGTTTGAGATATTACATAAACTATGAAAAATATTTTGCAGTTAACATAAGACTTAAATACCGAGCGATTCTGTTTGCAATACTCATATTCAATAATAATAATAATTAATAAATAACAATAAAGATGATTAATAAAATAAAACGCTTGGTTTTATTAAAAAAATATCTTAATATTAATTGCAATTTCGTCATTTATATTTTTAATTAAAGTTGAAGTTTTACAGGAAATGGCAACAAATTAGCAAAATATATATAGTAAATTGAAGGAAACGATCTAAACAATATAAGTTTGGTATGACTATCAAAATTTGAAGATTAAAAATGTTTTGTTTGAGAATCCTTTAAGAGACCAGTTACTTAAAATATTTAATTAAAAATTGTAGCGAGCGGTAATACTGGCGAACCGGCTGGTCGCCAAAGGCGGCTAGTAATTAATAAACCTAGTAAAGTTTCAATCGTTTGTTCGTAAAATGACTGGAATGTTTAATGCTATGCTAAAGTTTCTTATATAGAAACGGCGATTCCTTGAGGTTTTTAAAAAAATTTCAATCGGGAGAATTGAAACTTCGTTTAAAAACTATTCTATTGAGCTAATTTATTTTATATTACAAAATATATTATTTTAAAAAATGGATAAAATGTATCTAAACGAATAAGCAATAATTAATAGACTAACATTCACACATCTTTAAAACTAATTACAAAAATGTGCCATCGATAAAGAGGTTCTAATATATGCTGTAATAGTTAGAAATAATGAAACAATTTCAAGGTCTTATCATAGAAGTAATTTACAAGACATGTAAATAATTTATAAAAATATTTTGAACCAGTTTTTGATTTTATCAAATTTAGCATAAAGTACGTTTGATACAATAGTATTTTGATACACTCGATTGCCTGACATTTTTAGCCTGTATTGACCTAAACTTTCAAATATGAGAATTATTTGAGAACCATTTGTTAAACAAATTTACATTGATAATTTCACGCCATATAAATTTTATTAAATTTAGTTTAAAAAAATCTTTAACTTTAAAACTTCTATTAAACTCTAAAATTCTTTTCACGCTTTTGAGATTAAGTACTCTCTTCTTTTAAATTCTTTGCTTGATTTAGCATTATTTTATGTCATGATATTTGGTAATCGGAGATTCTATAATACACAGTTTCTTTAATTAAGTAAGGTTTTTTATGTATATATATTTATTTTATAAAATAGATATAGTATATACATACAAGATATTCCAAAAATTCATTTAGAAATTTATACCCATTACGACTATGCATAGATATTTATGTTGACTGTTATGCTTTATATTATTTTATGAACTTTTATTTGATGTTGGAACACCCTTCGTTTTAGTGCTCAAGCTTTAGTGAGCTCTGGACCACGAAGCAAAGTGAAGAATACTCAATTCAGACGAGAAAGGCACGATCTCATCTTTGGAATGACGCATGTCTTAGAATAAATGACGAGGTCGTGTCTCTCTTGTTCTCTGAGCAAGTGTGACAAAAGAAAATTGGAAGTTAATATTTCTATGGTTGCTGACTCGTTAAACTTAACAAGTAAGTCGTTGTACGTCCATTGACTCACGGCAATTTCCATGTCCTAACCTATTTCATTTTAAATGTTCTATGTTCGTACACATGTAAAAGATTAATTTGCAAATATTTCTAATAACATTAAAATACTGTGGTTTAGTTTTTCTGGAATGAACTTTCCATGGGCCGAGTGCAATTTTTACTTTCTCGTGATCGCGGAAGTACTGAAAAACTCGCCAAGAATCACAGATAGATAAACACTTCTTAGAAAAGGTTTCTTTTTCTTTAGGTGGTATTGGATGGATTTAGTAAAAATACTAAATTCTTATATTTCGTAATTATTGTACGCCAATGCCAGACAAGACGTTTTCTGCCTTTCCCAAGGTACACCATTTTTTTCGGAAAATGGGAAATAAAACCTTTATTAAAGAGAATGAGAGAAAGCTTTGGGGACTTCATGCGGTTTGTGTTTCATTCGACCGTTTGATAACTTACGATAGCAGCTTATGATAGATTCGGGATTCTGTAGAAACCATTCCTGTATTTAATGACAAAGCAAAAATCTCTACTAATAATAAAGGAAAATGCGTATGTAACTCTCTCAACTAAAGCCAGCGCGCCAACTTCCTCGCCAATCAAAAAGCGCGGCGGCAGTACGGGGCTAACTGCATGAATGTAAGCAGGTGAAGCCTGCCGACTGCGAAATGTTCTTATGTTAAGCTTGTAAATATAAATATTGACTAAACGTGTGTAGTTGTAAGTATAGAGTTTTGAATAAGTGGATTGTGTATTAAATTATTTTTAAATTGTTAGAGCCATTTTTATTGCATTACTCTTACACATATGTAAAGGCGCTAGGCCGAATTTGGAGGTGATTTGGAAGTCTCCATTTCAGGTTTGTTAACAGTAAAAAAAATGTAAAGAGTCGTTATTCGTCCTGTAACAACTAAGTTTTTCCAAATAATAATTCATCTAAAATATTTTCATTTCTTTCCTACAAAATCTGCATTCTCATATAATTTTTCCTATAAGTCAATGAAATTATTTTCACTTGAAATGTAAGTTTTCACGTCACGTATGGCTATTAACATACAACTAACAGTAAAAAAATACAAAGAGTACTACATCAAATATATAGACAATTCTTATCACAAATACATTATTTATTTATAGTATTGCAATGAAAAACTAACTTTTTAAAAAAATATGATTTTGGAATTTTGAATCTTTTTTAATAATTAGACAATTGCAAATTCGGCATATTTTTAATTCAAAAATAAATGCAATCTTGTCTTATTTTAAAAATTAAAAAAAGAATCGTTCTTTAAATATAAAAAATTTTCTTAAATACTTTTTAGTAATTTGATAAAAAAAAATAATGATTCCAACAGATTTAATAAAAGCAGTTGCACTAATTTACATTGGTTTGATAAAAGTTTTTGTTATTTCTGTTGTTGTGTTTGTATTTATTTTTCCCTGAGCTTAATCATCTTAGCATTGTTCATGCATAATATAGCAGAATGAATATTTAAAAACTTAAAAAGAGATTTTCAGTGGATCTGCATTTAATTTCACGAACGTAAATAAAAGCAAATCCACTTACCTGTGAGGCATATCTTTTCAAAATAGCTGGTAGATGACGGTGGTGACGAAGTCACTACGTCACTTCTACGTCCTTCTGACGTCGTGGACGATTTCATGCAGTTCTGAGCTGTGTAGCTGAGAAGCATGGAGTTGCAGTCCGACAACGCCCGACATCGGTTCAGACATTCTTTGGTGATGGCGGCCTCTCCCTGCGTGCCTTTGTAGAGGGGCATAAGACGGGCACTTCTCAGGGACGAGCCGGCCACTTTTTCGAACGATGTGGAGCCCACCGGACATTGGCCTGGTATATAAAATGAAAAAAGCTTATAATATTTATATTAGATGCAAGCGGCAACTGTTATAATATGCTATTGGCAATAATCAGTAGATCAGTAAATTCACCTTGTTTGTACGATTATTTTCGAATTTTGTCCTGAATTGCAAATTATTTTTTCTGCCTTCATGTACTAAAAATTAATTAAATTATTTAATCTCATATAATATTAAAATCGATCCACTTTTAATTTATTTTTATTCAAACATCATCATACAAGAA
The DNA here is from genome assembly GCA_026543865.1 of Argiope aurantia. Classification (NCBI taxonomy): domain Eukaryota; kingdom Metazoa; phylum Arthropoda; class Arachnida; order Araneae; family Araneidae; genus Argiope; species Argiope aurantia. The sequence continues at coordinate 1,127,940 of JAPMOR010013083.1, forward strand.
TTTTATGTTATGTTACTTACAGGATGATTCAAAACTCAGCACATAAGCTCTTATGAGAAGTGGAAAGAACATAAATAGTCCAGAATCATGAAGGAATGTAAAACAGGAAAGATCATTTTGTTAAGATATGAATAAAATGTAGGAAAAATAATAAAGTAGAAAAATTTAAAGAATATACCAAAATGCAGAAAAGACTAGCCAAAAGAGATGAAGACACTTTAGTTACCAACATTTTACTGTAGTTACCAGTAATTACATTTGGTTAATACGCTCTGCTGAACGATTTCAATTCCCACAAGTTTCGAAACAAATCCATAAACAATTGGTGTTGTGGTGAATGTTATTTTAGATACCGTTCCACACATAGTCAAGCCTCATTCCATCACCAACAATCACTTCATTCACATGTCGATGTTAATCATTTGAACATTTGTAAGTTAGTGCACCTTCTCTGAATGCAGTTGATACTTAAAATGATTAGAATTTCTATTATAATGATGGCGAAACTTTACCTTCTATTTGGCATTCCAATTATAAAAGGTGTTCCAAAATTAACGCAATATTTGAATTTGTCACCCTTCGTGCTGTAAAATGTTGGCAACCCTATTAAAAAAACCATCTCACAGCCGATAGTTTAGGTTTAGTAAAAAAAATTAGTGTTACACGATAGAGCAATGTGTTTTCATTGTTGAAAAATATTTAAAAATAATGAAAGTCTAGTGGCCACAGTTCGAAAATTTGAAATTTGGCCCCCTAGATCATGTACTTTAACCTTATTGGATTTCTTTTTATGGTGTTGTTTGAAATGAAAGATCTGTCTTCCAACAAGCCTACAAGCACGCGTGCATTGAAGGAGGAAATTCAAAGCTGCATCAACGGAATTCAGCCACATTGATGCAAAATGGTCATGGAAAATTTCGACAAAAGAGTGCTATCAAAACTGTGGTACATACGCACTTTTGGTACATTTGCCCTATGTATTATTCCATATATAAACCTATCCTGTGTACTATAAGTTTCAATAAAAGTATAACAATTTAAAGAAAGAAACTGAATATTTTTGTTTAATTCAAATGTCGTTAACACGTTGTTCTATCGTGTAACATTCCATTTTTACTTACCCTAAACTATCAGCTGCCAAATGGGTTTTTTTTAATAGGGTTGCCAGTGCTTTACTGCACGAATGGTAGCAAATTGAAATCTCGTGTCGACTTTGGGACACTTTTTATATCCTCGGTCATTTTGATTTATTTTCGTTTCCTATTTCTCCAAAGAGTTTATTGGTTTAATTCTTAAAATTCTTATGTGATACCAATTTAAACTGACACACACTCTTTAAATCTCATGGCTACTTTATGATAGAGATTTAAAAATTGTGAAACGCAAATGATAAAAGCCTTTCAGATGAATTTTCGATAAAAGGAATATTAATGGTTTCTTTTGTTTATTTAAGACAAAAATATCCTTTTATTTCAATGGTGTATACTTAATTATAAAATTGAGAAATTTCTAGAACTACGATCCATTCAAAAATATTTCTTAGAACCTAAAAACAGTTTTTTCCATGAAAATAAGAATAAAAAAAATGCATTAAGCCTTTTCAAAATGCATGCATTAACATACGCATCGGATCGGGCATATTTCAAAATAACAAAATATTAATAATTTGAATATCAAGATTCGGAATTCCGAAAACCCATACTAAATGCTTAGTTGATTAAAAAAATTGTATCTCATAATTTCTTTCAAAACATGTTTTCAAAATTATGTAAAAAAATATTGCATAAATAATAAAGTTATAAAGAAAATTGAAACTTCAAGATAAAAAATTTGCAATTTATATTTATCTTAAAATCATAATATTTTGAACTAAATTTTCCATTCTAATGATATACATATTTAATTACATTTTACTAACATAGCTCCTTTTCTTTTTTTAACGTCAAAAAGTCAACAGGCATATGATCTGTAGATTGCTGCATGCATATTAAAGTAACGTTCAGAATACTCTATAAGACAACAGTTGGACTGACTAAAATGAAACAACTAAATTTTGTACGTATTTACTTCTTTTGTAGTAGTAACTCAATAAGAAAAGATTTCTCAAAACTTTAATTAATTTTAATAACTTTAATTAAAACTTTAATTAATGTAGATAAAGAAATCAAAATTTATAAAACATATTACAAACAAGATGCTTGAAAATTCAATGTTTAAGCTGTTAGGAGAAGAAGATACAAAAACAAACTAGAACTGTTTATGAAAGCTGTATGAATCTGACATTAAAGCGCGCCATTAAAGCGTTCCATAAAAGCGCGTCAAAACCTTTTTCACACCACAGTAAAAAAATACATTACAAATTTTTAAAAAATATTTTTTTTCTGAGATACTAATTTTATTTTCATACATTTTTTTAAATTTTAAGAATCTTTTAAACATGCTTCTTAATAATGTTTTTTGATACTTTGCACAGTAAATTGATTCTAAATTGAATCTCGCGCCTTATGAAATACATTTTTAGGGAGTAAAAATAGCGTTGCTTTATAATTAAAAATGAATTTTCAAATTGAAACAAAGGTAAGATAATGGAACCCAAAACAATTTCATTTTTTTTTTCCGCATTAGAGGTTCAGATCACCTTTAATTCTTTTTCTCTTTTTTTTCTAATTGCTCAACAAACAATCACATTTGAGTAAGTGCAGCTTGCAATACAATTTACAATATGCATACATTCTTTATGTGCATGTTTTATGTGTATGTTGCATTTTTTATGTGTATGCATACCTTTTCAATAAGCCAGGATAGCCTGGTTGGTAGAGCGTCGGATTCGCGTCCCTTTGGTTGCGAGTTCGAACCCCCCGGCCGAAGATTGCTTGGTGGCTGACGCGCGTTAAGTCGGTCGTGGTCACAAAGTCCTCCATGTCGAGAGTAATACCACTGGGGGTACTGGATCAGGGGTGATCGTTCTCTGATTCAGGTCTAAATTACGATCTGTGGTTGAGTGAATGAAATTCGTGAATGAAGTTCGACTCGTAAAAAGGGTTGTGACGTGTGTGCATGTAGCTAAGTCGTTCTGTTGGCGCTACTATTGAATCAAGAGACGCTCCCCCTCAGGCTTAAACTCGGCTGTCTCTGACGGCGGGGCTTGTCCGTGGCAAGTGCCATAATTACAAACAAATATTTTCTATGCCATAAAAATTAAATATTGAAAATAAAACTAAGGTAAACAAATAAGGCCTAAAGTATTATCAGGCTACTTTGCTTAGTTTTAAATATTTTTCCCTTTCTTCCTAATTGTCTAGCATAAATCTAATTAGAATAAACTCATCCAGCTTTTTATTTAGCCAATTTTAAACTCAGCCATTTTACAATATATACACTATTTTTGATGCATGTTATCATTCCTATATAATAAAAATTAAATTTAATGAATAAAATTTAAAAAAAAAAACAAATAAAGCCTAAAACATAATCAGACTGTTTTGCTTCGTATTAGGCATTCAAATCTCCTTTAATTAATCTGATTATTTTTTTGCAATTATCTAACAATCAAACCACTTAGAATATAATTGAACTGAATCAAAAAAAGTCTAATCAAAACTTTGAATAAATTAATAATTCAAACTGCGTCGAGTTCAGTTAGACTTATTACCAAATTGTTTCTGAAAAATTGTTCATCAAAATGTGAAGAATATTCTTTTAAAAATCGCGAAACATATTTATAAATTTTTCCTTTCATAAATGCAATCACAGTCTGGAATTTTCTCACATGGAACGAGGAATACTGTTTCTGTTTGAAACAAATTTAGACAAAGAAAATACACTCATTTTCTGACGATTTATGTTAGGCAACATTTTTGAAACTCAGCGAAGGAGACAATCTCTCTAAAGGACTTTTTTAACTCTGAAGAACCGAAGCCATTGTTTCCAGAAATCCAGAAAATGATGTCTGCAGCGGCCTTGGCAATAGAATACTTTTCGCTTTTGTTTTGTTTCTCGCTCTTATTCCCAGTTATGGAAGAATTCACGAATCGTTTGTCTCTCTGTCCTTGTATGTAATAATAATAGCCAAATAATCTTTTAAGAAACGTCGGTAAGTGATTTAAATAAGATTTATGAATAATATATTCCGAAATATTGGTAAATTCCAACTCATTCAGATGTAATGTTTGTTTTATCATTTATTGTACACATCTGAGTCATTTCCTTTTCCTTCCTTATTATCTAAGGTTTAATCCCGCGTTTGCAGTTCAATTACATTTCGCTTATGGCTTTAAAAGATTCAAGGTATAGAATTTTACAAAATAAAAAAAGAAGAAGAAACTTTTAGATACTGTATACTTATTACAGGATATCTAGATATAAATTGGATGAAAACCAATCTGTTATTATCTTGTGGCTGCTGAGATTTCATTCACAGTAAATAAATTGAAGTGTTTGTGCAAGATCTCCTACTTACAAAAGGAAAATTTACCATTCTGGTATCGCTTACTTGTTATTTCCTAAAACCTCTAACATTTTACTTAACGCGGGGACTCAAAAGCAATACTGGCATTTGGCCCTTATGTCAGATGTACAACTTCATGGTTATTTTAAGTGGATACTGTGAGAATGCTTTCGTACACAGATTTGTAGGTAATAATTAAAATAAATTTCATAGAATCAATTAATTAGTTAAGGAATTTCTAGAGGAACATATAATATATCTTGCTTAATTTGTGCACTCAAAAAACTTTTCCCATTTACCAATTAAAGAGCTATTTGATTCTGAGCCCTTTGGTAAACCAGAAATTAATACTGATTTTACAGCACGGATATTTCTCATTCTGAAAGTGAAAATGTATTTGCAAATGTATTTAGCTTTAGCTAAATGTACACTTCGAGTTTTGCCGAAAAAGTGGTATTTGTTTTAGAAAATTTTTATGTATTTAATAAAATGGAAGCATCTGATTGATAAGAGTTAAAAAACGAATACTAATTTACATTTCAATGACAGGACTTCATAAACATATACAAGGTGTCCAATCTAGTCATAGTTCAATTGCTTTTTTCTCAAATGCTAAAAATATGCTGATATTTCATACTGAAAGATTGTTTGACCTTGTTAAAACTAAGAACTAAAACGAAATGGAGGATTCCCCCAGAGCATAATTGGTATGGCGATAGGTGTCCAGGCTTGTCTCTGACATGCACCAGTCCAAGGAGTGTTCAAACGCTCTTATCTAGACTAATGTCTGGCCTTAAGAAAGTTTTCTTCATCAGAAGCCAAAAGATGTATACCCCTTGCCACAGCTCGGCCGATGCTTCTCCCCCTCATATTATTGACTGTGTTGGCGCCTCTGTGAGGCAGCTGGTGTATGAGGGGGGAGTCAGTTCACATTTTTATCATGCGAAATGACCTCTTGGACTTCAATGCAAGGGGGATAAGAAACAACAACGTTTAAAATGACATAATGAACTAGATTTTATGTTAGTTGAATCGATGGTTTGCGCAATTCACCATTTTAGACCATTCCGATTGCCACTTCGAAGAATAATTACAAATCGCTACATAGTGCTTTTTGGAGGCAATTATTAATTGGTTTAAAATAATGAAATTCACAAAATTTCCTTACTCGGTCAATTTTTGTCTCAAAAGATTGAGAAATTTTTTTGTATGTTATTATGTTAAAAATATTTTACAACGTATGACTAATAAGATATGCGGATTGTATCTAAATATAGACTTTGTAATTCTTCAATCAGTCTGTTTATTAATTTTAACAATATAATTGCATAATCTAAAGCATTTTTCCAATTGGAAATATGTACTTAATTCTAAGAGGTATAGAAAATAGAGATTAGAAAGAAATGGGACTCTGAATATTGTATACATTTCAATGCAGTTTCACAACATGTAATTCGTTCCCCATGTTGTCTGATCCTCAACTAAGAAATAGATTTAGCTTTCCTGTTTATAATGCACAAGTTATAAACTGTATTTAGTTGAATATTTGCTTTCTCGTACTACCTGAAAATGTTGAGATTTTTCACTTTTAATTTAAAAAACCAAAGAAAAACAATTACACTAACAGTTACAGATAGTTATTGCAGTTTTTGGAAATCTGTATATTGTATGTAGTATTTCACTGAAGTTTCACAGCACTTAATTCATTCATCAGATTACCCTGAATGACTTCATCAATCGACGAATATATATTGCTTTCCAATATGTAAGTTGACGATATGTAAGTTATAAACTGTACTTAGTTGAATTTTTGAATTCTTGTTCTCCCAAGAATATCTTGGGGCTCTGCATTTGTGAGGAGAACACTTATATAGTAGATTTAGAGAAAATTATTAAAGTAAAAATCCTTTATATTGCATGTATTTCACTGAATTTTCACAACGCTTATTCATACACTAGATTACCTTGACTGACTTCATCAACTTCTAATATATTTGACTTTCCTATTTCCGATATACACGTTAAAATTTGGTATTTATCTGAATATTGACATTCACTTCTTCCAAGAATATTTTGAATTATTTTGCTGATGACAGAGAAAAAAGAAAGCACTTACACTGACACAACCGCAACACGCTCCACCATGTCGAGAAAATGAGCAGCAGACGTCTGTCGCGTGTCCCTTTCCAAGTTTTTCTTACGTCAGTCATGCTGAAAAAAAAATGGCGGAAATCAGCCATCGATTGAACTATTCTTTAATTAAAGAAAAAGAAGAGACATAATTTGCATTTATATAGCAAAATGAAAACACTTGAAAAATCTTTAGATGCCAATGCTAATGATATAAAACAATACCTTCCTATCGGACATTCAATTTTAATTGAAATTAAATAAGAAACAATTAAAAATTAATAAATCGAAGAATTTTTATGCATTTACCACAGTCGGAAAAAATCGAATGTAAAGCATTTATTTACTTCGCTTTTGGAGGTCATCCAGCTCATCCATCCAGATATTTATTTTTCGATGGAGTTTTCAAACTTGTTAAACCCATGTCATATTGAATGCCGTTAATTTTTAAAGTTTGCTGTATATTCTCATACGTTTTATGTAAGTAAAATTTAATCTGCATTTTTAATGCAATTTTATAACGATAACTAGAAACAAAGAGTGGCCAAATAAAAAATAAGAAATGTTAAAAATGATTCATAGGTACAGACTAAATGCACTGTAGTGAACAGCAAGAATAAATTACGGACGCGATAAGTTTCTTAATTTCTTAACATGATGTGACACAGAAATCTTCAGAAAAGAAATATATTATCACGAATATATGAAAAAAATCTATTTTGTCTTTATATACTCATTTTAGTGCTTTATTACCCCCCCCCCCTCTACTGTGTATCTAACTTAAACGTGTTCTTACTTTTTTACTCTCTCGTATACATAGCATATACATCTCGTAAACGTATCATCAAAAAATTCTATCTCGAGATTTCAATGAATCTCCTCGTTTTAGATCCCCCTGAGTTCGAAAAATACATTTTTGGAAAATGTTCATTAAAGACAAAGCTAATGACAAAGAAATGCAAAAAAAGGGTAAGAAACGTGGAAGATTTTGACTCCTGCTACAGAATGATTGTAAAGCATGCTCTACATTTAATTTTCTGTACACTTCTCCTTTTTAAATAAAACTTATTTATTTTATTCCTTGATAGATCCATGTCGGACATATTAAAAATTACCAATCCCGCCTCTAGGTGAACATGCAATGAAAGAAAAATCCGAAATCCTTATTTCCAATTTTTAAGGATAGTCGAAGTAGTTTCCGTGCTCTGAACCCCAAATTAACAAATTCTTAAATATTAATATGTTATTAGGCAAAAAAATCCTCTCAGTAAGCTGGAAGACAAAAGTAGATTCCTTTACATCTAAGTTACTATCTGGCAACGTAAATTGTGGATGTTAGAAACAGTCAAAATTAAGGCTTAAAAATCACTTTTGAGCCCCTAACTTCTAAAATATTGCAATTATTGAAAAACTCTAAATATAAAAGTTGTTCCCCTTAATGAGGTACTAATTTGTCAAATTGGATATATTTTTCTATATTCAATAATAAGAAAGTTATAGCGAAATGAAAATTTCAACTCCCCACCATTTCCACTCCCTTTGAGCTAGATGGGCCATTTACGCATCCGTCCGAGATTTTTACATTTCTAACTAAATATCCAAACCAGTTAAAATCCAAACAAAATTACTTTATTTTAACCTGTTGACATGATAACATGGGTTTTTAAAATAACACAGCATTCGAACGAAGGGTGATTTTGGGTTCTAGGGACCATGATCGGTGAAGAACTGACATTTTCCTGAAGTTTTGTCGTGAGAACCATTGCAATAGGTGGTCTTTCAATGGGAATATACCTAAAACTGTAATAGTATTCCTACTTTTTGATAGTTCTTTCTGATTCACAAAGAAATGCTTCTTTTGTAAACCGCATGCCGCTTCACTTCTGTAGCGCTCTTGTCGCAAAAGATATTTCGTCATTTCCTGAAGCAAGATGTCAAAGCGGAATCATCGCCTTTTACAGGTAAATGAAGAACAAAAACTACAGATTTTATCTGCAGAGAAACATGATGTTGCCGCAATCCTGCAGGAAATGAGTGTGCGGGTGATGCCAAGCGAAACCTCAGACGGGCGGACGTTAAAGATATCTGAGATTTCTGTAATACTGAAACAAGTAGTAAATTATATCGAAAACATAAGCTTCCTGGACAATTACAGAATACTGTCATAAAAGAAGATTGTAAAGCTGGAAAATAGTAGAAAGTATGTACGAAGGAATGTATGAGTTATTCACTCATGTGGATAAAAATGGGATTTGTCATCGTATAATAAGATATTTGATCAAGTCAATGGTATAAATTTTATAGAAGAGGAATCCTTAAATCACTTTTCTTAATACTTCCAACCTTTTTCTTTCTGTTTAATAAAATTTATACAATAAAAATAATTCAACTTTGTTGAATTCAATTTTTACTTTCTCGTATATAGCAGGTATTGCTATGTACAAAGGAGGTATTGCAATAATCAAAAATGCAAGTGCGACATCTTGACAAATCTCTATGTTTCAGATCACCCTGAGTTTGAAAAACACATTTTTATCAATTTGCCTGTCTACGTACGATCACCTTAATTGAAAAACCCTTTACACCAGACAGCTGAAATTTGATACATGGGATTACAACGACGTTTGTAGATTTTACTCAAATTTTCAATAAAATCCAGTAACAAAAACTCTGACTTCTCAACAAAAACTTGGCTTCTCAAGCACAAATGAATTCGATAACTACAAAAATACAAAGACCATGATAGATAAAAAAAATTTTATATTAATTTAGCATCTAAAATATAGATACTAATGAAATTTTATCCAAATCCAACGAGAGGTTCAACGTATATCAGTCTACACTTTCACATGCATGTAAACCCAATAACTCATAAAAGCAATGATTTAAATCAATCAATTTGTTATCTTGTAACTACAACTGCGGTTCGATGTCAAATTTATAGTCGATCGGCAAACAAAAGAAGTGTTCAGAATACATATTTTTGCGTTAGATTCAGTAAAAATACTAGAGATACTAAAGCTCTATATTTCGTAGCTGTCGTTCACAGATGCAAGGTATTCGCGACCTTACCCTTGATCTACAGTTTTATAGGAACGGAAGGGGGGGTGTCTTTATTGGTGAAAATTTCGAAGAGACCCCTCCCGCTGGTTATTGATTAGTTTATGTAGATTGGTGTCCAGTTTTGAAGATAAGCGCGAGCTACTTTCGAATGCCGTTTTGAACTACAATCAAATAACGGGAGCAATGACTAGGTTAGCACATTCCAGGAACATGGTGAATCTTCTTGTGTACAGCCGATCACCCCGCCAAGACAACGAAGTAGTATTGCTAGCATTTGTTATAAGCATCATGATGGACCTTTGAAGAATCCGAAGACATGATCCTATGGCCGTGAGGCTTAAATATGGCCAAAAGCCCATCAGGGCCAAATATTACTCTGCAATTTTCAGTCGAAAGTATATTCAAAGAAATACTGAGCATTTATATTCTTCAGACTCTTCTAAAGATGTTGATTTAATCTGTTTATTAGTATGAACCGGAATTATAAAATCCCGATTAACTGTGAAAACTATTTTTTTAAAAAACCTATAAAATAAGAGAAATTAACAAGGAATTTAAAAGATACTTTTATAATATGATTTAATTTAGATGTTGATGCATACGGATCCTGATAATTTCCCTGGTGTTGATATCTATCAGCGAAATATTCTTATCCATATAGCTACAATTGCCAAGATTAGTGACAACAAATGCTCAAAACAATATTCGGCTAAGTCTAAATATAGTTCTAAGAGATATAACTCACCCTCTATGATTTCCCGGATTAAGGCATGGCATGGCTAGGAAATATGAATCAAAAGATATAAGTTTTGGATTTTGCATTCTGACTGCGCCATTATCAGCGTTACTGAAAAGCTCACAGACCGATGTTCATTCTACCAAAAAAATCGCTATTGTCTTTCTGGCTGTTAGAGGTTTTCCTATAATCAGAACAAAACTTGGACAGATTTCCCTTAAAAGACGTGTAGAAAGGTAGCCAATGTCCATATATTTAGATGCATCCGATTTCTTATCTCAAGTGCTATTATAATGCTGCAACGCCGTTCCAATAGAAGACGTACCACTTCCCCTTCCCCCCATTTGTCTGGATATGTTACAAATATTTTGCAATTCTAAAGCAGGAAAATAAAACAAGAAAGCCCAGTGATTAAAATAAAATATATGAAATTTGATGAAATTTTGTAGTAACGAAAATCTTATTGCAATGTTAAATTGAATTATTATTATTATTATTATTATTATTTTATTTTTAAGTATTAAGAATCTTATCGAAGAATAGTTAAGAATGATATTCGTTAAGAGTTAAATGGAATATAAGCTCTTTTAACATTTTGTAAATTATTGTTTTATGTCTATGGAATTTTATACACATATACATTGATATATAACCAGCACAACTGAAAATGCGTTTAAACAAAATAAACTTCAGAAAAATATTTTTAGGAATTATTTTTTATTTTAAAAAAAACACACATAAAGGCTTCACGAGCTTCGATTTTTAATTTTCACACTTATTTGAATAAATAAGCTTTAATACACAATCTCGCAAGTTGTTTTTGTTATTTCATTAAAATGTTAACTCTCCAAGCACTAATTAATTTCATTCCACTAGCTTTAAGCTCTTAGAAATAAGGGTTTTTTTTTGACAAATCTTGCCCTTTTATATTTATCAAAACTTGGACGTTTCGAGTATATTTATACGAAAAATAATAAGCAAATGCTAATGAGTTAATAAATTCTGCATTTTAACTAAACGTGAAAAACCGGGCAGTTTGGCTATTTAGAGGGTTTTATTAATTACTATTTCAAATAGTTTTATTATTTTTCATTATTCTTTCGCATTTTTTACTGTTTTTCATTACCATTTCGAATTTCTTTATTTTTATAACTGTTCCATGTAGTTTCACTGTTTTTCATTATTATTTCGAATCGCTTTACTGTTCTGCTCTGTTTCTTCTTCTTCTGTTCTTCTCTAATAATAATTGTTTCATTATTTTTCATTTTAATTCCGCGTTGTTTTATAATTTTTTATCATTATTTCGAGTTGTTTTACTATTCTTATTACAATATCAATTATTGTTTATTTTTCCATTATTATTTTGAATTGTTTTATTATCACGAATTTTCATTGCTATTTTATGCCTTTCTAAACTGAAATTTTCTTTTAAAGTATATGAATAAAACTAAATACTAAGATGCATACTCAAAATTATTTTAGTGCACTACAGTGTTTCTTTTTTTAACAATTTGTAAAATATTCTTTAAAATTTCAGCTTTTTTTTAAATGCACGTAAGTTTGAAGAGGGAAAATCATTGTTTTGAAAAAGTTTTAATAATAAATTCTAATATCTACCTTGAAAAATTTTATTTTTACCTTGAAAATTTTTTTAATGCAATACCTGTCTAAAAATACATATCTTAATGCAATTTTATTTAAATAAAAATATTTTTTAAATATAAAATGTTAAAAAGGATATTTCTATCTTTGTTGATTTGATGACTTTTCCTAATCAACGGTGTTCTTGAAAGATAAAACTGCAATCAGTTTTTATTCTATTTATTTCTTTTTTATAGTATAAAAAAGATCTTATTGAAACGTTATTCTTACAATAGAAACGTTATTCTTACAATATCCGTATGCACTGAACCTTAAAATATTTCTCTCTTAAAAATTAAAAAGAAATTATCAGTTGGAAAATTTTTAGAAAGTTTCGTTTAATTACAATTGCTAACATTTTATAAACCACAGACGATTTTCGCAGGAAACGGAAACTCCTCACACAGGAAATAGCAAACGATTTAAATGATGCAATTCAGAAATTAGCACTGTTCTTAAGCGTTGCGTAAACAAAACTAATTAAAATTGTGCAAAGTAAAAAGAAAAATGAAACCATAGGGAGAAAAAACGAAGAAAATGCTTTTCCTGTGCAGATTTATGGATTGTCTTTTCACACATTATTGTGAAGTTTCGTCACTTTGCTTTACCCACAAAATAGTTTTGCTTGAATTGAAAAAAAGTAGAAGGTTATCTATTATATAAATTCTGTCGCTTCCTTTAAATATCCTTTCGTGTGAATTCCCAGTAAGATTCAAATAGGAATCTTCAAAAATGAAATAAGTGTCATTATGCTTGCGACATTCAGTAAATAAAATCTATTCTCAGTTTCTTTCAGTTTTCATCACAAATATGATGAAAACACAGATTGTATCATTCATTGACTCCATCAATAGTGATTAGAATATTTTTAATTTTAAACTGAACTAAAGTGGCTCAAGAGTACGCCTTACTTTTACTTGATAAATCTGACTTTCAGTATAAATAACACATTTCCGAGTTGCTGCAAACATGTTTTTTTATTTTTTCACATAACAAATGGTTTAATTTAAAACAAAAACGAAGAACAATCAACTAAAAATTTCTAAATTGAAAAGTTTCAGAAGCATTTTAAATAAAAATACGTAAGTTTTTGTCTCAAAAAATAAAGAATACACCAATGAAACATTTTTAATACCTCGCATAGAAAGAAAGTATCAGTGCTTAGTTTCATATCTTTTGGCTTTTATAATGGCGTCTAAACTTCGTGATACCGATTCCACCAATTTTTGGTAGTATCTGAACATATTTTACCCCATTCTTCTTGTAAAACTTGTTTTAAATGATTTTGTTTTTAATTTTGTGTTTTTTTTACCACTGTCTTCGAGTGTAGCCCACAGATATTCAATGAATGTGGTAATATGTGCAAATCCTGTTTTCAATGAAAAAGAAATCCCATTTTGACGTTAGGTGCAATTTGTTTGGGATCGTTGTCCTCCAAGAAAATGAAATTTTCATCTAAATCCAAATTTTTAGCATTTTTCTTTAGATTGCTTCGAAGTATATCCATGTAAACCATATGGTTTATAATGCCATCTATAAAAACTAAATTTTCAAACTAAATTTTCTACCTCGGGTGAAACAATACAACCCCAAATCATGACGGTGTCAACATCCTGTTTAATTGTAGGACGTAAATTTATTGGTTTTAAGCAGTATCAGGCTTTCTCCATACGGTGCGATGGCTGTCACTGCCAAAAATGTGGAGTTTACTTTCATCACTAAGTATAACTTTCTTCCAAAAGTTATTGGTCTTCAGTTGATGAGTTTTTGAAAACTTCAAGCGCTGTTTCTGAATTTGCAAGCTGATGAATGGTTTCTCTCTGACAATTCGAACTTTTATATCCAGCTTGTCTAATTACATTCCGCACAGTATCAGCACTTACACTTCTGCCTATGATTTGAGAAATTTCTGCAGCAAGTTGGATGAACCGTATGGTATCAGCAATCTAAAGAAAACTGCTAAAAATTTGGATTTAGATGGAAATTACATTTTCTTGCAGGAAAATGACCCAAACATACTGCACATAACATCAAAATGTGGTGCCGTTTTTATTGTAAACAACAGTTACACACATCACCACAGTATCCCGACATCAATGCCACTGAATATCTGTGCGCCACATTCGAAATAGTGATTCAAAAACACAAAATTAGAAACAAAACACATTTAAAACAAATGATGCAAAGAGAATGGGGTAAAATATCTTCAGATACCACCCAAAATTGGTCGAATCAGTACCACGATGTTTAGAGGTCATTATAAAAGCCAAAAGATATGAAACTAAACACTGGTGCTTTCTTTCTATGCGAGATATTACAAAAATTCTCAACTTTTTGAGATAGAAATCTGCGCATGTTCATTTAAAATGCTTCTGGAACTTTTCAGTTTAGAAGTTTTTCGTTGGTTGTTCTTTATTTTTACTTTAAATTAAACCATTTTTTTTGTTTAAAAATAAAAACATGTTTGTACATCTCGGTAATGTGTTATTTATATTGAAAGCCGCATTTATTAGGTAAAAGTATGGTATACTCTCAGTTGTTTGAGTCACTGTACATATTGTATCCAACTTAAGATAGGAATTTCTATTTTAGACTAAAATTCGGCCTATTAATGAATTAATAATAATCGACTTAATGGATAAAATAAATAATTTTCATAATAATAATAATTCGAGAACAAAATTATTATGAATTAAATCTTAGTTTTCTTTAAATATATTTCTATGAAATTTGTGTAAATAGTCTAGGAATATTAAATGAATCACAAGTTTTCCCATAATATGTAACTAAAGCAGTTGGACTTAAATTTATCTACCTATATATTTTCATTCATGTAAAATTTTGAAATTCGAAATTTTTATTTAATAATTTTTTTTGCATTTTATTCTGCTTAAAATAAAAATGTAATTAAACATCAAATAAATAAGATTTAGAAGAATCTTAAATGTTATATTAGCTTGCATTAGCTTGAGTATCATTATGCATTTACAATTATTTTATTTTTCAAAGTTTACATTTTTTTCAGAGATTTTACCTAAACGAAATCAATTTACTTTTTTGCTTCCTGTACACGAAATACGAAGTATAAAAGGAGAAAATTTTATGATCGTCAAAAAAGTTTGAGAAAATATTATGAGCGTCAGAAGATTTGACTATCTCATTGTTCAGTCCGTTTTAAGTGCGAAAAACACATTGTTGGAATTATGCCTGTTTGTGAGTGAACATGATAATTAAAAACTTTTTGAGTTAAGCAAGAAAAGTTCGTTGTGTGGTCGTTACAAGAAATGTGCATATTTATCTTAAATTTTGATCAAATTCCATTCAGTGTTCTATTTATTGTCTTCTATCTGTTCGTATATAACTGAACACAATAACTATTAAACATGGAGTTAAAACATGGAGTCTATGGAGTTAAAATTTAGTACACTGTTTTCAGTATTTCACCCTTTAACTTGCAAGAACGGTTTTCTTTCAAAATTTATATTTTAAAATAATCAGAGAAAAGAAGCTCATTTACGACCAAAAAAATTACTTTTTAATTTTGTTGTTGTGGTTGTTGTTTATAACAGGGGTGGTAACATATTTACCACCGCCCAATACACGCAATGACATTTTACTGACTAATTTGAAAGAAAAAATATAAAATACAAGTAATTTCACAAATCAATAAGCATTTTTGTAAAACTATTTATGATTCGTTATTTCAAAATTTAAAATATATAAATTACACATGAAATAAGTGGTAGAAAAACCAAATACAATGTAAATTACCAAATGCATTATTTTTAATTATTATGGTGAAATAACATAAAACAAGTAACTGCACACAATGGAACATTACATGTTGAACATGACACTTTTGTTCGTTTCTGGTTAGTTTTGGTGCAAGAATACTTGCAGGACATTTTAAAGCGATGGTAAAATATTTATCACAGCCTTAAAAAAGGTTAAAATGTAGATTTGCCTTAAATATTGAGCCAAATGGGATTCTCAAAATAAAACTCTGTACTCTCGTGGTGTTCAGGGTCTTCCTTAATCATAGGTCTCAGCATTTGAAAGGTGGAAGATTATGCCTTTAATAGAATGCACACAGAAATGCTGAGAGGAAATCACTCCTGATAATTTTTTAAATGTTTATTAATTTACTTAATTAAATCTTTTTTAACATTATTTTGAATATGCTCTATCTAATTTAAAATTGTTTTTATTAAAATTTAAAATTATAAAGATTTTTCTATGTGTGCGCGCGCGTACAAAATTTTTAATATACAACATTTTTAATGATAATTTGCTGCTGCATTAATCCACTAAGTGAAGTGCTGAATGAAAAGGAGCTATAAAAGCGTTCAATAAAGTAATCTGAAAGTTCGTACGATGTTTTGTTTGTATTTTGATAATTGTCATTCAAAAACAAATAATAAGGCCGATCGATTTTTGTGCCAAGTGCATTAACGTAGTTGAATGGTAATAATCAAATGAAAAGAAAACATCGTACGAACTTTCAGACTACTTTATTGAATGCTTTTATAGCTCCTCTGCATTCAGAACTTCGCTTAGTGGATTAATGAAACAGCAAATTATTATTAAAAATGTTGGAAACTGTTTCATGGTGTCACCATAAACATTCAGTTAGTCTGAGGAAATTTAAACGAAATAAAATTCTGTTGTAAAAAGGAACTTAAACATTTTCTGACTGCAACTGCAGTTTAGTGCAAAATTTTTGTTTTAATCGGATGATAAAAAGGCGTTTAAAACACAAATTTGTTTTTCGTTTATTATTAGCGGCATGCCAAGGATTAATCTTCAAAGCACTCCTCAAGGATCCCACAATATATTAAATAAAATGTTTAATTCAAGCCAAAGGTCGATATTTCGTAAATATTGCAGGCAAATGCTATGCAAGTCGTTTTCTGGGATAACGTTTATTAAAAAGTATACGAGAAAGCTTTGTGAAGATCACTCCCCCTGGTTCCAATTCGTATCGATGTTTTAATATTTTTTTATTGGAACCAATTTTAGACATGGCTTAGTATTAAGATTTTGTTTTGTTCATTTGTTTTCGAAAATGGTTGATTGAACACTAACTTCAATATTATAACAGTTAGATTATTGAACTTCTGAAATTGCACATACCTCTTTTCTTATTTTTTAAACTAACTTTCGAAATTGTGAAATGAGATTTAAACTAGTGAGAAAAGTAATTTTATATACAATAAGAGCAAAAAAAATTAATAAGGCTATTTTAGAATTGTATTAAAATTTAGAATGACATGTTTTATCAAAAATCTAAGAATGGAAACAATAATGAAAAAATGAAGTGCTGTAAGAAGCTTCTTAAATAAAACAAAATTTTAATTTTATTTATTATATGCAAAACAGCGATTTTTCCTGGTTTGGAGACATTTGCAACTAAAACTAAAAACTGAGCATAGTCTTTATATGGAACCAAAATCCATATAAAGACTATGGAAATACAAAGCCCTCAATAAGGAAACAACCTATATCTATATTGTCAATAGCACAATTAAAATGTGCATCTAATACATGACAATAGTTCCGCTCATGTCTTTGCCAAAAGTAGAGAGCTAACATTTAATCAACAGTTATTTGACTGACTATTGACTTGTTCTTAACATATAACCTACCTTAACGGGAGTTGAAAATTACTGCATGGGCAAAGTAGGCAACTATCTAGAAGCTCCGCAACTTAGGATGCCCCTCAAGACCTTGAGAATATTTTTTTAATGTTTTGAAGATTACCTAATACTGTGTTTTTCTTTGATTTATTCAATTTAATGTACTTGATATAATATACCTTATTCTCATGACATATTAGTAAAGTTGTAGGGTTAAGTTAAAAGACTCCTAACTTGTATAACGATACAATATTTATTGTAACTACGGAAGATATGGTTAAAGAATTCAAGGAGACTTTACTTCTTAACGAATCATTTCATCGTCTGATACAAAAAAAAACACTATCAAATGATGGAATGATATAAATCGTAACAAATATCCAAAGACGCATTTTATGAGTACCAATAAAGAACGTCGTACACCGGATGTAATATCTTGCGTCCAGGAAAGTCCAGCGTACTGAAAAAAATGGCATATGGTTCACGGGATCATGATTAATAATTTTTTCGATGAATTTCATATTGTATTTTATTAATTTCTGTGTGAGAATTTTTTATTACTTGAACGATAATGACTTTTGAAAGTTTCTTTTCATAATCCAATTTTTTAGAATTACTGTAATTATTGATTCATTTTCAATTTCGACAGCGTCTAGATCTCATGTGAGACTTAGATAGACATTTCCCCCTTTTTATGGAATTTGTCAATTCATAAATGCCATAGTCTACGGCCAAAATGTGTTGTCATTCTATTCGATAGTTTTAAATGCAGACATTCAAAATAAGAAATTTTATTTTATGGCTACTTATGGTTTAATTTCATAATCCATTTTCATACAACTATTTCAAGTTTTTTTCGCTATCTCCAAACTTTTTGTTTAAAATTAATTCATATGTTTTATGTTTATAAAACTTGTTTTTATAATTTTTTTTTTACTTTTATTGTTTTCTACTTTCATTTTCACTACTTTTTCAAATCACGAGAAGTTCATAATTTATTTTTCTCTCCGCCAATTTTACAAATAACTTCACGAAACCCTCTCCTGCATTCTTATTATGGCATAGCTTGCACTTTTTGAACTGGACGTTTTGGTCAATCCCTTTTATTCTTCAAAACTTTCTTATTTCTCCGCTAGGGACGCTGTAATCTGTCTTGATTAATTCATAATAGCCATTTTACTATAGATACGCGCTACATTACTAGCTGTACGAAATACTGTTTTGAATTTAAGGGACTTAAAAGACTTCTCAAATCTCCTCGTGTGTGTGTGTGTGTGTGTGTGTGTGTGTGTGTGTGTGTCCCTCTCTCTGTCTCTCTATCTCTCCCTCCCTCCCTCCTTCTCTCTGTATCTCTCTCTTTGTGTGTGTTTCCCTATTCTCTCTCTCTCTCTCTCTGTGTACGTGCTTTGGCGCTCTACAGTGCAGACCATTTGATTTGGAACTACCAAATTTGGCATATGTAGTATACTTTGGAGGACGGAAATGTCCACCTCCGAACGATTTCTTTAAACTTTTAATTAGAATCTTGATGAATTAAAAATGAAACGAAATTTTAGCGGTTTTCCACACTAACTCTCGAAAATATTATCACACAAACATGATTTTTATATCTAGGTAATGTTCAAGAAATAATCTTTACGGTGATATCACTCTTTTAACTTATAAATAAAGTTTTTGAATTCAATAAATTTTATTAACATTTTTAAATTATATTTCCAAGCAATTTATTTTGAAAAAAAAAGGAAATATAATTTTATCTGTACGAGCATATTATGAGTAGTAAATATTGGTTTTTATCAGTGCGTTGCCATCACGTTGACAAAATCTCGAAATAAAAAATTAAGTTAACTCTTAGTGCAAACTGCACCTAAGTAAGAGTAATGCTCAGCACGTGTTTGTATGAAATGGAATAAGTATGAAATTTTACAGTTTCTATTAAAAAAATTAATGCGGGAAAAAGTTTTGTGTGACGTTTTAAAATAACTATATTTTTAATTTAATAATTCAGCTTTATTTAAGGCATATATAGTTTAATGTATAGAGGACATCGGCTCTAATCAGAGCTGAACAACTAATTTCTAAAATTTTATTAATTGGCATGTATATCCAATGAAAAATTTAGAGAGCATTACTCCTGGAGACTCAGCTGGTCGCCAAAGGTGATTAGTAACAAATAAGTAAAAGCAGGCACCGAGCCTGCATTTCTCTTAAATTTTCTCGGATACTTTCCACGTCATAAATTAGTGGGCCGTGGTAAAGCTGTTTATAACTTCCATGGCATCTCTGACCAACTGTTGCGAAATATAGATATTTGGTGTAAATTTAGCAATTTTACTGAATCTGTAGCGAAAATATGTATTTTGGACGCCTTTTTACCGATCAAATCACATCAAAAATTGATACAAAACTGCACTCACAAATTAATATACCGAATTTTAATGATTTAATGCATTGCGTTTATGAGTTATTATGTTTATATGCATACGAGAAAACAGACCGACAGATGGTCAATCGTTTCAAGGATTAAGTTCAAAATTTGATAAATATTTATGCTTTATATGTTAAACCTATGTACCAAATTTTATCTACCTAGATATTTACGCTTTGTAGTAATCGAGTTCATTTGTACTCGAACAGCCTCACAGATATTTCCTGTGATTGAATTTTTTTTTAATTTGATTTAAAGCTACAAATTTCATCGCGATTCCATTTATCGAATCTCAACTGTCTAACTGAAAGCGTTTTGGTATTATCTTGTTCATAGATAGACAGACAGACAGACATTATGTCAAAAACGTGCTTTTTGGACTCGCGGAGGTCTGAAATGTAGAAATTTGTCAAAATCTCATATTCGAATTTTTTGACGATAATAATGCACAACAAAAATAAAAAGATTTTTTTTTTGCTTGTAAGCATTGTAAACTTTGAATGATAACTTATTTCTTAAATTGTAACGATCTTTTAATATTTGAGCAACGCAGCAAAAGAGTACAAACTAAAAAATTAAATCCATATAAATGTCATTAAACATTGTTTAAATATGCATTCAGAAAAATACAATGAACATAACAAAAGCACTAAAATGTTAAGAATGAAATTCATATCTAAGAGACACCTACCAAAAGAACTCCATAATATTAAATGTCCTCTAATTGTGAAAGTCAACTTATATTCGTTTTTGTTATTGTTGTTATTTTTCTGATATAATACATGACTCAGTATATAAACAATAGATATTATAAACTTTAAATAAAACTAAAAGATAATTTTTAAATTATTCCGCTAATATTAATAAACGAAATTGTTTAATCGATCTATAACATTGAAAAGAAAAGAAGTTGCAAAATATGACGTGACCTTCAGTGATTTACACTTAAATAAATAAAAATAATTTATTTCTATGTTTTTGAATTTCGAAAATTAGTTTAAAAACTCAATCATCTTGAAAGATAAACTCACTGAATTTTAAAAAAATGTGTGTTCATATTTTTACTTAATAATTTTCACCGATATATGAAATAATTAAAAAACAGCAGAAAAGCTCGAAAACTAATTTTCAATATTATGTAACGAATTTCTGTTATGAGTTCGGTAATTCTTCATTATTGTCTGCATTAAACCGCAACCATCACTGTAAAATGAAAACTTAAGAAATCAAAAATTGAAGTATAGGGTAACAAGTCTTTCGATCTTAAGAATTCAGTAAATCGCATTTAAAGACATACAGAACTGGATTCCTGTATTCGTTCATTTTTTCCCGAAATGTAAAAGTAACTAATACTCACTTTTCGCCACGCATGTATACGAAAGAAAAGTGCTGACAAATGAAATATACAGCGTACTTAAATCATCTCAAGAAATAAGAAAACGCAATTCTGAGTCATAAGAAAATAAGAATGAGAGAGCGGTTCGGAGTGGTTTCCCAACAGGTGAGCGCAGATAAAAATTTCAACATCTAAATGCGGAATATCATTGCGGTTATAAGAGACTAAACATTCAAATTTGAAGGCAGCATTGTTACTTTTCTTGTTTCGTTGGAGTAGCATTAGCATTACATTTGAAGAAAACCATGTTATTTTGTTGTTTTTGTTGCTCGTTAGAGTAGCGATAACAACTGGCGGTAGGATAATCGTATTTTTCTTTCCTTTGTCTTGCCTCATCGCCATAAAATAAAATAAATGCTCCACTGCTTTGACCATTATGTGATACAGAGTTTAAAACGGGATTTAAATAGTAGTGTTTAACACCCCAGGCACATTTAACTTCTTCTTTGCACTTTCATCTTACCATTAGTTCACTGTTCCTTCCGTGATGGGAAAAAAACCCTCAAAATGTTCTGGTTTTATATTTTGGAAAGATAGAACTAAACGAAAATTGTCTCCAAAGTATTTTGATACTTATTTTCAATAGTTAAAAAACAACTTCCAAAAGAAATACGAGAATTATTTACCACCAAAAATTTACTCTTCAATAAATTGAGGCTACTATGGCATGGTGATAATATCCTCTTCAGTAATTTGTCTGGAATTAATTCGAACTGCAGAATCACTAGTTTTAGAATGAAATCTGTCAAAGATCTGCCTGTATTTCGGCCTTAATTCGTTTCATTTTAAATCGTGCGTCAAAAGTTGTGTAAAAAGATACCGGACCAGATGCCATCCGCATCATCAAACTATGTTTCAAAATAATGATATTTACTCTAAATAACCTTGATTAAGACGTTAATCTCACGGATTTAATCTAAACTAACTTGAATAAGAGTGACTGTCGAATTTTACATGTAGATATTATGTTTCATTAGAAAGAACGATTTTTAGTCTTATTAAACCAAAGTGAGATGAGATTCAAACCTGGAATGCAGTTTAATTAACTCAGCTTATATTTTATCAGAAAGTAGTTAATATTTTCTTAATTCTTTTGGTTTCTTCTCGAACTCTTTTTGAAATTTAAAAGAAAATATTGGGTAGAGTTCCCCCACATTTCAATTTCAATCAAATAATTAGTCAATTTATTAAAATTTTTGTTGAAATAATAACAATAAACAACTGTTTCATCAATTAAAAGCACATATTATTTAACAAAAGGAGATGAACGCAGAAAAGGTTTGCAGTTGCTTAAAGTAAAATAAATAGTCAGCATCAAAACCAAACTACGATAGAATAAATTGAACAGAGTTATGCAGGAGTAGCAATCTAAAAAATCCGTATTTTTACATATAATTCCTTTCTTAAAGTACGTTTTTTGCATAGTTTCTTTTTAAAAAACGAAAACAAATCTCTTACGTTACACTTTTACCAGACTAATAAAAATTTATGTAATTATTATTAAACATTTTATTTACAAAAACAGAATTTCTAATACTTCGACTTGGAAAATTCTCACTATATTATACTCAAAAAAATTTTACCAGCTTATTACTAAAATTCATTTTAAGATTAAAAAAATAAAAAAAAATTTAATCTTCTTAAATTTTATACATTATTTTAAGTTTTATAATCAAAGGGCGAATAACTTTATATTAAACATCGGTTTGGAAGTAAAAGTTCAAAGTTAATATTCCTTAATTTTCTCTCTTTCTTTTAGATATATTTTTTAGGCTAACTATAATTAAGAAATAAAGAATATTAGGTAATTAAAATATAAAAATTAAAATTAAAATATCCTTAAAATCTTTAGCACATTTTTTCTTTTAATTTTAAAAATGAACTTCATAA
Organism: Argiope aurantia; assembly: GCA_026543865.1. Classification (NCBI taxonomy): domain Eukaryota; kingdom Metazoa; phylum Arthropoda; class Arachnida; order Araneae; family Araneidae; genus Argiope; species Argiope aurantia. The sequence continues at coordinate 1,151,307 of JAPMOR010013083.1, forward strand.
AATTTTAATTCTGAAGAATTTAGCTTTTAAAAAATATTGCTAATGGGCTCACTTCAGAAAGTCCAGTCCACTATAAAATGTTCAAAGTCCGACAAACGTGAACAACAAACAAACAATTCGATTCGAAGAACGGCAATAAACGCGAAGTTCCAAACTCACCTTTTTCTTGCCGAGCTATCCAAAGCGCGTGTACATCCGTTGCGAATTTTGTGCCCAAAAACAAGCGTTCGACTCTTAAAAGAGGTTGTTATAGCCGATGCGGGAAGGCTGCGTCCCTGAAATTCGCTTACTCACAAGGCGCAAGAACAATGCTCGGTTCGTCGAGCGGGCAGAATCCTTTCTCTGTCATTAGGAAGAATCGTTTGCTCTCTGCCACCAGCTGGGAGAATCCTATCGGAATCGGGAGCAGAAGGTGGCGATGGGTGAGAGTGAAAATTGGTGCCAAATCTTTGTTTGCGACCACGAATTTGGCATTCGGAGAAAGTGATTTTGCGGATTTCTGCCGTTTAGCGGCATTTTGCGTGATTACTGCTTCGTCATTTTTTTCCCTCATTCAGTGCTATTGTCACTGATAATAGAGTGAGAGATAAATTAAGGGTGGAAAAAGTCCTCGATGAAGTTAAATTATCAAAATGTCGATTTGGAATCGAATGGGAATGCTTTGATAACCCTGAAAACAAAACAAAACAAAACAAAAAAAAGAAAGAAATGCAAGAAAATTATGTTTCAACGTT
>JAPMOR010013083.1:1152140-1186979 GCA_026543865.1 Argiope aurantia
TGTGTGTGTGTGTGTGTGTGTGTGAGCGCGCGCGCGCACTCTGTATGATCAGACCTTATACTAGACTTATCAAATTTTATTTCCTGATCCCATTCCACTTTTTCTATTTAATTAATTCAACAGAAGCTTTGTAAAAATGCTTAGGTCGGCGGTTCACACGCTCCGAGTGAAGGGATAAAAAATCTGTGTTGATATACTCGTCGCATATGCTTGTACATAAATCATGTTTCCAGGAATGAAATATAACGTTTATTCACTATACAATTTTTACGCTAACCTTTTAAAAGTATTTAAACGTATTTTATAACAATATATTTCGTTGTTGAAGTGAAATTTAAATTGTTTTTATTGTTGCTACTTATATTCCATATTGGCTATTTTTTTTTCCATTATTAATGATCAAGATATCAAGATTCGGCTTATTTGTTCATGTAGAGTAACTTCTAGTATAAGACATGATTACAATAAAAAAAATTTCTAATAAAAGTATACAACATCTTTTGAGGGCTTTTTTCAAATTAGCATTAAAATCAACATTAGATTTTTAAGATATATTACGTTAGTACGGAAAATTTTCACTTTATTATACTTAATATTTATTTTCGGAATCAAACAATGATGAAAAATCTTTAAAGTGAGTCCATCTATAAACATTGCTATTATTTCTTATGATATAGTTGAATATATAATTATGTAGGCAAAGAATCTGGGGAATGTATAATATAATGAATGGAACGATGTAAGTTTTCTAAAATAGTATAAGTAAAAAGTCTATCAAAATTTTAAATTTAAATACATTTTCCTACAGAAGTCTTTGAAAGAAAGCCTTACAAAATATTTAAATAAATTTTTTATCAACCATTAACTTTGGGGAAATAACTATTCACCAAAGTTATCGTGTAAAGAATAAACAGTTTTATTGTATTTGACGATGCGAAATTAGAAACGTATATAGTCTCTTTTTAGAATACCGGTTAAAAAAATTATTTGTTACAAAAAAAATCAAAAAAACTAATTTTTCCTTTAAAAAAACTTTTATTAATATTTCGAGTGTTTTGAGATATTTTTTATTTCTTCTTAGCATCGAAAAAGTCTAAAGTTTTGCTTCAAAAACAGCGAAAGAAACTATTCAGCTAATTTCGTCATTAAATTGGCATTGGCATATAAAGAAGAAAAAGACCAACTGGCTATCACTGTCTTGACGGATTTTATTCAAAATTTGATACACGCCTACAGTTCCTATGGTATTATCGTATCCACCAAACGTTTTGAAATTTTTCGCATACATATTTAGGGATAGACAGATTGATTTATACATGAACAATTTGATAGATCTCACGTACTTAACATACAGTGGTGGCCAAAAGTGTGGACATTTCTTGAAAGTTTCATGTTTTTCAACTTTGCGTGCTTGTATAATATATTAATTTTCACTTAAATACAAATATTTAGATATCAAATTGAAGATAATTCAATGTAAAATTTAATAACAAAAACAGTATTACAATATCTGTATTATAAAAAAAGTTACACTCATTTTAGTAGAACTAACAAACACAAATCGTTTTGAATAATGACGTGTTTTGTAATAAAAGCGTACTAGCCAATCACAAACACTGTTCTGAGGACCCATCAAATGCCTGTAACTATAATTTAGGTTATTTGGATGGTAAAAGAGTTATTATTATGGAAATACTTTGCGGAATGATGCATACTAGTACAATTAAATAGAGTATTGCTGTTTTTGAATATTAAAGTCCTTTTTTTTAATTCAACTAATTTCAAACAAACAAAACCAACAAGAAGAACTGATTGGACATCTACTAAAAGAAGCCGAATTGTCATATTGAGAGAAAAGGGCCTCTTTTATGCTGAAATTGCAAGACACGTTGGTGGTTCAGTGACTTGTTCTGGTGTACGAAAGCTCTGTTTACTTTATGAAAAAATGAAATCAGTGGAAAATAAGGCCAAATCAGGCAGAAAAAAATGCGCAACTGCTACTGCCGATAGAAAAAATAAACATCTATGCCTTCAAGATAGAAAAATTTCATCAGATGCCATTAGATGTGAAATGAATGCAGCGGGTATTGCAGTAAGTTCAAGAACAAAAAGAAGAAGGTTATCAGGGTTTGGACTACAAGCTAGAATTCCAAGAAAAAAACCATATTTAAATCAAAAGCAACTCAAAAAACGGGTTAAGTAGGCAAAAGAACACATTAAATGGTCAGAAAATCAATGGAAGCAAGTAATCTGGAGCAATGAGACTAAAATATCGCTCTTTGGTAGTGATGGTAGAAAATACGTGAGACGTCGAGTAGGTGAAGTGCTTCATCCTGATTGCATTGAAGCAACTATAAAAACAACAACAAATGCCATGATTTGGGCATGTATGTCTGCAGATGGTGTGGGCGGAATTCAAGTGATTGATGGCATCCTGAATAGCAAAAAATACATCGAAATTGTTCTGGAACCAAAATTGATACCTTCCATCAGGGATTTCTTCCCCACCATTTATTTTTCAGCAGGATTCAGCTCCATGCCACACAGCAAAAGTATGCAAAGCATGGTTTCAAAATAAAGGCACAGATATATACCATGACCAGTAAACAGCACTGATCTCAATCCAATTGAAAATTTGTGGCGATGTTTGAAACTTCTTGTACGAAAAAAAACGTCCATCCAATAAAAAACAACTTATTGAATCTATAATTGATTCTTGGCATCATATAACACTCGTTCACTCAGCTCTGTCAGACAGAATATAGTTTAAAATGATAAATACAAAACGAAAAAGTATTTGATAAATGAAATTTAGAACATAGTAGTAGTAGTAGTGCAAAAGTAGATTCTTATTTGAAATTATGTACTGTATGTAAATATGTTCTAAAAAGTGTGTTTTTAATAAATGTTGCTATAAGTTATTCTTTCACCCTCCATAATGTAAATATATCACTCTATCGTTCATTAAAATTCCAAACAGTGACAAGTCATATCATTGACTCTCTGACCCACCCGAAGGCACACGGAAAAACTTGAATGAACGAACCGCCGCGGCAGCAACTCTGGTGGGAACTGTGTTTGAGTCCTAAAGGAAATCGCCGGCCACGGTACAACCCTTCCCTAAGGAAATGCGTCTTGTCATCGATGGGAGGAGCCTGACCCCCACCTTTCCGTGAGCCTTCCAGAAATCCAATTACCATGCCGGAAGCATCTAATCCTCATTTCGAGGTGCCTCCCTCAGAGGGAACCAAGCAGTGGTAAGGAAATTTTTGCCTATTACCTAATCTAGTTTACATTATAAACAAAACAGGTTGATAGGCTCATCTTTGTTAGCAAGAAAACTCTTAGCAATTAATTGGCGTCTCAGAATGTCCTTTTTTTTTTTTTGGAGCTGAATAAAAAATAGATTCAAGTATCATATGTAAACGATCATTTCAAGAATTTTTTCATTTGACGCTGGTAACTTCCCAGTACATGGATCCGAATTCTATGTTTACTAAATCCCCTTTATCCTGAAAGTTCCAAAGCAAAATTCTTGACCGTGAATCGAAAGCACCACAGTATTAAAAATAAACGAAGATGAAAGCGGATTCTAGTTTTCGACAAATCCGTTTACACCTTTTAAGCATCATCGAGCTCAAAGTGCAAAGGATTTCGGAACTGTATCTATTCGCGGAAAACTTGTCATGCGTCAGAAAACGGCCTCTTAGTAACGGTTGGAGAATAAGCTGAAACTCATCGTCATTCGATGCGTTTCAGGCAGTGATCCACCTGGTAGTTTTTATTGGTAAACATTTGCTTGGTTGCGGAGTATTAAGAGACGGAACAAATAGTTATAAAATTATCCCTAACAGAAAATAGCTGTTTTTACTTTTTACTTAATATAGAGAAATCATCAAAAAATTCGAATTTGAAATTCTGACGAATCTCCACATCTCTGAGCTCGAAAAACACTTTTTGGAAAATGTGTGTCTATTTGTGACAAAGAAAACTAAAAACTGCTTTGAGCTAGATGGATGAAATTTGGTATATGATCTATGTAATACATTGTAGATTTCTATCAAATTTTCAGAAAAATCCATACATAAGAAGTCTGACTATCCGGCTGCTCGAATATGAATTAATACGATAACTACAAAAATGAAGAGGATAAAAACAACTCGTAGTGGATTGAACCAGATCCAGGAAGGGATTGACGGACTGTCCGTTTGTACCCTCAAAAATATGTAAACACGATAACTCAAAAATGCAATGATTTAAATGTATCAAATTTGGTATGGGGTTTTGTGACCACAAAATACTATTAATTGCATATCAAGGATTAATCGCCAAAACATCGCCAAGGTTGTCACGACAGATTCAATAAAAATGCTAAATCCACGCTAAAGACTGATATTTCGTGATTATTATACACCATTACCATGCAAATTGTTCACTGAGATAACATCTTTATTAGAGAGCATGAGAGAAAGCTTTGGGGTCCAGCTAGTTATTATAGGTAATAAATCTGAATTGATAAAAATTAAAAAAATTACAAGATATATAAGAGGAATTTTATCAAGAATGCTTATCTCTTTTTCTCCAATTAGTAGATCCTCTAATAAGGTTTGCCCTAAAGAGTGTTCAAAAAAAGGGATATCTTTTTGGAAGGCATTTCAAACTGACCATTTATATTGAATTTGGCAGAAATGTCATATATGATTACAGTTATACAATAAGAAATTTATAACCATTCTTGGATATCAAGTCTGCTATTGAAAACTGTGTAAATTGCTATGCAAAGCTGGATCATTCCTATTTCGATTGACCAGAGATTATATGCAATGTAATGATTAAATTGCTTAATATGAATTGCCCTCACACCCGTCTTCAAATACTGCAAGAAAATGTACAGGCGAATGGCATGGTTTTCTCGCTTATGAAAACATCTTTCCCTTCCTTTACCCCCCTCCGGGAGGCACCTCGAAATGAGGATGAAAGGCTTCCGACATGGTGGTTGGATCTCGCCATCCTGGAGGGTACACGAAAAGGTGGGGGTCTGGCTCCTCCCATCGATGATGGGACGTTCTTTCTTAAAGAAGGGTTGTACCGTGTCCGTGATGGCCCTTAGGACTCAACCACAGTTCCCGCTAATGCAGAGGTCTGGTCATTCATTATTTATTATCCACGTGCCTTCGAGTGGGTTGGAGAGTCAGTGATGTGACTCTTTCCCTCTCCACCCACGGCATTAAGTTATTTCATATGTATTTATCTTCAATGATATCCATAGGTCCCAAATCTGTCATAATTTACATTCCTACGTTTTCATGCATGTGAAAATTCAGACCGACAGAGAATCAACATTTAATAATTTAAGTTCAGATTTTAATTAGAACTATTTAGATGATAATCCAAATTTTATTCATCTAGTTCTTTAGATTTTGAAATTATCAAGTTCACGTGTCTTCGAAGAGCCATCTAAACAGACTTCCTTTAAGTGGAATTCGCTTACAATTTTATAGAAATCTACAAGTTTGATCATATTCCAAATGTTATCCACAGGTAGATAGTTATTGTATTCACAGATAAATAGACTGACGGGTAGATGGACATAATATCAAAAATGTGTTCTTCGAACTCTCTTCGAAAAGTTGAGATTTGTAAAAATTTTGAGATCGGATTTTTTGATGAGTGTAACATTTCCTCTCCACTTCATATATGAGAAAAATGACAAATAATTTCATTCTAAATTTCATTCCTCTTTAGGACAATAATTTCATTCGAAATGTGACTGAGATCTATAATTTTGATATTAAAATCTTCACAGAATTTACACATCCAGATTGTCCTGTTTCTTTTTTAGTTATCTTATTTTTACAGACACGGAGTGGCAGAAAAATAATCTACCCTTTGACTGATTTGGCCCAAAGTTTGATATAGAACTGCATTTTTGGCGAGAAAAATCATGGGTCACATTTTATTCATATCAGTCCTTTTGTATTGGAATTGTGATATTCACATGTACACAAATGGACAAAACGATGTAATTACAAATATTATTTTAATGATGAAACACCAAGTTAAAAAACGTGAAGGTTCTTCAAATTCTCGAGATACAATTTTTTTCAGAATCATAATACAATATCTTAGTAAGAACTGTAAAATCGCTAAAATGGTAATCGTCAATAGAGATCGCCAATGTAGAGTCGCCAATAATATAAGAGTCTTTATTTTAGAAATTCGGACTTCAATCTTTATTGGTATAAGATTTAACATAATTAACCATTAAGTTTCAAATCGATTATCACTAACCATGTGGCGCTAGCTTCATAAGCCAGTTAACAGTCTCTGGACTCACATTTTTTCTAGTGGTTATGTCGTTTAGGTCGCCAATACAAAATTATCGAATTTCGGTATAAGACGCGTTTTTCCCCAACCGATTGAAACATAAATTTGACATGAAACTAAACTTAAAATCGCAAAATCACATACCAATTTTGATATATTTCAGTCATTGCATTTTTGAGTGATCGCGTTTATATGTTTCTGAAAATACAGGTCTACAAACTGCCACCCCCCCCCTTTGAAATTTGAAAGATATCTAAACAAAAATTTGTCATAAAACTAGGCTTAAAGTCACAACATCAGGCATTAAATTTAATGTATTTAAGTCACTGCGTTTCTGAGTTATTCCGTTAACATGTTTGTGAAAGTACAGACGGACAATTGGTTCACTCCTTGATAGATTTCGCTCGTAATTTAGTAGGGGGCCTATTCCAAAGATGTTAACTCTGTGTATTGAATTTCATCGATCTAGTTCTCTTCGTTTTGTAATTAATGTGCTAAATTATATTTGAGCAGTCAGACAGACAGATTTACACTGAATGGATTTTGTCCGAAATTTGACAGAAATCTAGAAATTTGGTTTTAGAATTTTATATCAAATTTCATCTGTTTAGCTCAAAGTGTGTTTGAGCTATCTTTGTGAAAAACAGACATATGGACATTTTCCAAAAATGTGTTTTTTGAACTCAGGATGGTCTAAAACGCGGAGATTAGTCAAAATCTAGAGTTTGAATTCTTTAACGATTACAATACTTTCTCTATACTTCGTATACGAGAAAGTAAAACTTCATCAAAAGGCGGAAATTCGGTTCAATATTTATAAAAGATTTAATCTTAATTCTTCTTCATTAAGACGATTATCTAACCTCCCTCGTAACGCGACTTAAATTATGTAAAATGTTAGCGGAAGTTTCTTTCGGAACCGCGCAAGCGTTAACGAAAACTTTCTTTAGAAAAAAACGAAGTGAATCGACAGATTTTCCAGTCGGTGGGAAACGGGATCGAGTCTTCGACCGGTTGACCCGGAAATCCACTTTTTCTCTGCCGCGCGACAGTCCTCTCTCTCAATGCGGCACGTCACGTCATTCATGCAGCGAGATGCGGGTGGGTAAGCAACAATAATATCCATCCTCCCTCCACCAGACAGTGGGCCATCATTCATTAGCAAGCCGCATTCTTCGTTGCGTCATGAAACGACACTGCGAGAAACACTTTCGTGATATGAAGGCTTCTGCGCTATTAATTTTTTACCTGCACCACGTAAAGAAAAACAATGTTACCACAAGAAAAGTGTGCCTCATTAATTTCCCAAAATTTTCCTAAATGCAAAAAGAATATCTACAGAATGTTTAACACATTTAAGCTGATGATATCTTAAAGAATGCTGAATTCTTTATCTTCCTACAGGGTGCGGAAACCTGAACAAATAATTTTTAATATAACTTTATTAAAAATAAATAAACTAATAAAATATAACAAATAGTAATAAGAGTAGACATTTACTGATAAATAAATTTAATTCGTTTCGACGTGACCGCCTTTTACATTGAAGCAGAGCCGCAAACGCGTATTGAGATTTTCAGTAATGGGCCGAAAGTCTTCTACCTGTAATCTAGCCCGTTCCCGCCGAAACCATTGCTTTAGAAAGTCCAAACTTTTATTTCGTTTAGTGCAAGCCCTAGACTTTGCTTGGCATTGTAAAAGAAACAAAAAACAAAATGTAAATTAAAAGACACAATATAAGATATATTATAAGGAAGTGGTAGACAAAAAGAAATAAACAAAAATTAAAAAGAAATTAATTAATTTCCATTCTAGGATGTAATAACTTTGTCCGAGTTTTTTATTGCCGCACCCTGTATACATCTTCCAACATCTAAGCGCCTTAAGTAATTCTCGACAAATACTGCACACAAAATAATTGGTCTTAGGTAATTCCTAAAATTAAATAGTAAAATAAGCAATAGTAAATTGTAAAATACGTTACATTTATGACTTAAAGACAGGAAAAAATTTGATAAAATAAGTATAACTGCAAAAATCTTGAAAATGCTCCAAACAATAAATTCTAGTTCCTATTGAATAGAACATCAAGAAAATATGTAAAACTAGGAAAGATTTTATTTCAGAAATTACTTGTTCTTATCTGGGAGCACGGCAAGTCGAGCAAAAACAAGCGGCACGGCCGTACCATCCTTCTCTCGAAGCAGTTCAGGCCATTTTTAACCTCCTATAACTTCGTTATGGATAAAACTACAAACCTGAATTTTCAGTAACCAAGCAGGAATTATATAAACACGGTATATTTCAAATTTCATTAAATTTGAACCAGTAGTTTAAGAATTATAACTAGTCAAAGTTTGTGAATTTTGTCACTGACTGACTGACCGATCATCAAAACTCTAAGGCACTTCTAGCAGACATAGAAGCTTCAAATTTAGAATACAATTAGTGTTTAGTGTACAAATCAAGGAAAAATTAAAATATGCGTGAAATAATGGATGGATCGATAAATTTCCCGAAGTTTCGAGCATTATGCCTTTTGTCGGTGAATTCGTCGTCAATTCGCCAAATGGTCTCTAAGTTTGTCACCAAGCTCTGGGATCACTGGCTGGACATCCGACAGCATCCAATACAGATAACTGTGAAATGGTCTTTCTTATGATGACACTATTCGAGCTAGGAACAAAATTACAGGTTTGTGGAAGCTGCAAACGCAATGGCTGACTTTCAGAGAATCAATCTGGCAGAAGAATATAAATATAACTTGTAATATAAATATATATTACAAAATATGTAATATGAATATATATACAAGTTATAATATATATGGTAGAAGAATATAAAGTCTGGACGGCTTACATCGAATAAATGTAGACTTTGTAAGTATTAAAGAGCAGGAATCCTCAATTTGTAAATACAACAGACTAAGAAGCATTTACCGTCCAGATTTGTCAAAAATTGTAACATCAAAGCTTACGAGAAAAACCCATAGAGACAGGGAGTGGGCTTTGAGAAAAACTGTAGCTGAAGCTCAAGAAGTAGTACCGGAAAAGAAAAAGGGGAAGACTACATGCAAAAATAAGAAAAGGACTATCTACAAAAAAATATGAGATGCCATCAAAAACATAACTTGTAAAAAAAAACCAAGTCTCGCAACTCAGTTCTATCGTAAAAAGTTGTGAGATCCATGTAATATCAAGTCAGTCAATTTATTCAGTCCCTACTTAAGGGTCCTTCTGTCTTAAGTTATTACGTAATTAGCTAACCTAACAACATCTTATAGTGACCATATCAATATTAAAAATCTTTTATGGTTTAAATAAATAGATTGACTTGGCAATCGCACTTAACAATCTAATTTAATGTAATATGTTAATGTAATCTAATTTAATGTAAAGATACATTGTGTTTTCATGCGATGGCCAAGTCTTGGTGTTCTTTTTTCAAGTTATGTTTTTGATGACATTAATAAATTAACGGGATAAAATATATGTAACCATCATGAACTTAAGTCCTTATTATTTAATTTGTATTTCATACTATTTCAGTTATTATTTACTTCAAATATACAGTTTAATTTAAAATTAAATCGCAATTCAAATAACATTTGATATTTGTTTTACTTTTATAAATTTTTTAATAAAATCGTGCTTTATGGAAAAGAAAAATATGGCATAAAAATAAGTATAACTATTTTCCATGCGATGAACTTAAGAAATATCAACGCATTTGCATATTTTAACATTTAAGCATGCAAAGTAATTCTCAATAAATATTTCCACAAAATAGTATGTAAATAGGTCATTCCTGAAATTAAATAGGAAAATTTAATATATATATGAATAAAGTCTCAAATAAAGTTGACAAAATGTGCATAACTGGAAAAATGTTGAAAATATTCCAAGTCATAACTACTGAAAACTAACCATTAAGTTTATAGTTCTGGCTGAATACGAATATTTTTTTTCCTTTGCGATGCCAAGCGAAATACATAAGACAAAGGATAATTTAATTTTAGAAATTATCTAAGTCTCAACTGTTTTGGGAATTATTTTAAATATATAGATTAATTTCAAATTAAATTTTAATTCAAATCCCACTTGCTTTTTTTATTTTTTTTTATAATTTTTTAACAAAATAATATTTTATGGAAATAGTATAACAATAGACTTTAATTTTTTGAATGCGTTTAACTTAAGTAATTTCGATGCCTTTATGTATTTTGATATTTAAACACCGTAGGTATTTCTCGGCAAATACTTTCTACAAAGCTGTAGGGATTAACGTATTTCACTAAATTGAATTAGGGAATGCAATATATTTATGGCGAAACAACTATATAGAATGGTTTTAAATTAAATCATAATTTAAATCGCATTTGTTTTTCTTATTTTTATAATTGTTACTCTCTCGTATACGCAGTACAGAGAAAGTATAACAACCGTCAAAAAATTCAACCTCGAGATTTTGATGAATCTCCACATTTTAGACCTCTCTAAGTTCGAAAAACACTTTTCTTAAAAATATCTGTCTGTCACAAAGATAGCTCAAATATGCTTTGAGCTAAACGAATGAAATTTGATATAAAATCTTAAAACCGAATTTGCAGACTATCAAATTTTGTGTAAAATCTGATCAGAGAAAACCCATCTGTCTGGCTGTTTGAATATAAGTTAACACGATAACCCCAAAACGAAGACAGATAGATAGGTAGAATTCGATACCTATAATTAATATGGGTTCTGCAGACACCTATCAAATTTTGAACCAAATCCAACAAAGGATTGACCATCTGTGGATTTGTACTTTTTGAAACATGTAAACAGAATAACTCAAAAGCTCAATGACTTAAATATATCAAATATGGCATGTGATTTTGTGATTAAAAGTGCAGTTTTGTGTCACATTTTTGTTTCAATCGGTAGAGAAAAACGTATCTAAAACACAGGTTCAGTTTTTGAATATTATTATCACATGCCAGGGATTAATCATCAAATAATTCGCCAAGGATGACATATAGATTTGGTAAAAATGTTAAATTCAAACCAAAAGTTAATATTTCATAACTATTGTAAGCCAATGTCATGTAAGTTGATGCTTGGCATGGTACGTTTATTAGAGAGTATGTGATAAAGACTTCAGAAGACCACTCTCGCTTGTTTAACAAATAATATCAATAAGAAAGACAAAATATGGTATAAAAATAAGCATAATTACTTTAAATCTGCTGAACTTAAATAATTTCGAAGCATTTATATGTTTTAATCTTTAAGCATATTCGAAAAATACAGGGTGGTTATAATTAAAGTTCCACTTTGAAATGGTCATAAAAGGAAAACTAATGGACCAAATCTTATCACACTTGGAATATTTTAAAGTATGCCATAGGAATTTCTTTTCCGTAAAAAAAAAGAGGGGGGAAAAAAAGGATTAAAAAACTCACAATCTGGGGTGAAATGGCGCTGTATACAATATTGTTAAGCAATATATGATATGAAGACACCGGTTTAAAAAGTGTTTAATCGTTTCTGAAACGTGTTACAAAGCATGTTCAGTGTGTGTTATCTCAAAAGCACTGTTTATGGTGATAATCTAAACAATTTGAGGAACTGAAAGATGCAGTACACCGACATGTGCGTAACATTAATCCTGATATGCTAAGAGCTACTGTTGAGAATGTAGAAATGCGATTTAACTTGCTTTCTAGAAAATGAACATGCATTGTAACATGTTTCAGAAACGATTAAACACATTTTAAACCGGTGTCTTCATGTTCTATTTTGCTAAACAATATTACATACAATGGCATTTCCCCCCCCCTGGTGGTGAGTTTTTGAATTTTTTTGGCGGAAAAGAAATTCTTATGAGTTTCTTTAAACTATTACCAAGTTTAATAACGTTTGGTCCAGTAGTTTTCCTTTTAATACTATTTCAAAGTGGAACTTTAATTATAACTACCCTGTTATTTCCTGTTAGAATTTTGCTAATGCCAGAACTTAAATTTCGAACTATGATAAATTTATGACTTAAATTCTTGAAGAAACTTGGTAAAATATGTAGAACTGCAACAATCTTGAAAAATGTTCAAAGTATTTCAAGTCATAACTGCCGAAAACTAGTCATTAAATTCCCATTTCCGATTGAATACTGAATCGTCTGCTATAGGAAGGAAGCAATGCCAAACGAAATACGTAAGACTAAACTGCTTTTTAATCTATCAATAGCGCGACATGCATAATTCAATAGGAAATAAAATTACCGGACGAAAACGAAAGTATTGTTTCCTTCAAACACGACTCTGGTAGATGATGCATTCTGATTACGAAATAGACGCCGCAAGAATTCGAATACATCACCCATTATGTGGCAGGATTGTTCTTCCAACGGCTGATTGTTTCTGGTGGAAGCGAGCGTCCTTAGGACGCTAATGGACGTCGTAACTGCAACAATGAGGGTCGTGCGCTGCAAGTCCGTCCATCTCTGGGTCTGTGGCCTTAAGCTTGAAAGAGAACTGTTTATGTTTATACGGAAATTAAGAATAATTTATCTAGGTGGAATTCCATTGTAGAAAGTTGCTTTCGACAGTTTGGTTGGAAAACGTATCGAATGAAGATGATGATAGAATTGTTTTTATGTGCGTTTTTTTTAACGGTTTTTTCCTCATTTGTAAAGACGGAGTTTTGTAAAGGAATTTCCAACTGATTTTTATATTAGAGTTTTAAATTTTGTGCAGTTGTATGTTCCCAGTAATAATATTTATATGTTAATATTTCTATCACATTGAAGGTAATTTAATGTAGAATTTAATAACAAAAACAGTATTACAATATCTGTATTACAAAAAAAGTTACGCTCATTTTAGTAAGATCTATCTTAGATTTGCATTTTTTTAGTGATACTTACACAATCAATACTTTGTAGGATAACCCTTATTTTTTAAGACAGTTTCACAGCGTCTTTTCATCGAGTGAACGAGTGTTTGGAGTTCATCTTTCGTAATCACATGATACCAAGAATCAATTATAGATTCAATAAGTTGTCTTTTATTGGATGAACGTTTTTTTCGCACAAGAATTTTCAAACGTCGCCACAAATTTTCAATTTGATTGAGATCAAGGCTGTTTCCTGGCCGTGGTATACATCTATGCCTTTATTTTGAAACCATGCTTTGCATACTTTTGCTGTGTGGCATGGAGCTGAATCCTGCTGAAAAATAAATGGTGCTTTGTTGGGGAAGAAATCCCAGATGGAAGGTATCAATTTTGGTTCCAGAACAATTTCGATGTAATTTTTGCTATTCAGGATGCCATCAATCACTTGAATTCGGCCCACACCATCTGCAGACATACATGCCCAAATCATGGCATTTGTTGTTGTTTTTATAGTTGCTTCAATGCAATCAGGATGAAGCGCTTCACCTACTCGACGTCTCACGTATTTTCTACCATCACTACCAAAGAGCGATATTTTAGTCTCATTGCTCCAAATTGCTTGCTTCCATTGATTTTCTGACCATTTAATGTGTTCATTTGCACACTTAACTCGTTTTTCGAGTTGCTTTTGATTTAAATATGTTTTTTTCCTTGGAATTCTAGCTTGTAGTCCAAATCCTGATAACCGTCTTCTTTTTGTTCTTGAACTTACTGCAATACCCGCTGCATTCATTTAACATCTAATGGCATCTGATGAAATTTTTTATCTTTAAGGCATAGCCGTTTAATTTTTCTATTGGCAGTAGCAGTTGTGCATTTTTTTTCTGCCTGATTTGATCTTATTTTTCACTGATTTCGTTTTTTCATAACGTAAACAGAACTTTCGTACACCAGAACAAGTCACTGAACCACCAACGTGTCTTGCAATTTCAGCATAAGAGAGGCCCTTTTCTCTCAATATGACAATTCGGCTTCTTTTTGTAGATGTCCAATCAGTTCTTCTTGTTGGTGTTGTTTGTTTAAAATTAGTTTAATTTTAAAAAAATGTACTTAAAATATTCAAAAACAGCAATACTCTATTTAATTGTACTAGTATGCATCATTCCGCAAAATATTTCCACAACAATAACTCTTTTATCATCCAAATAACCTAAATTATAGTTACAGACATTTGATGGGTCCTCAGAACAGTGTTTGTGATTGGCTGGTACGCTTTTATTACAAAACATGTCATTATTGAAAACGATTTGTGTTTTGATTCATGTGTTTTGTTCTACTAAAATGAGCGTAGCTTTTTTTGTAATATAGATATTGTAATACTGTTTTTTGTTATTAAATTTTACATTGAATTACCTTCAATTTGATATCTAAACATTTGTATTTAAGGGAAAATTAATATATTCTACAAGCACGAAAAACATGAAACTTTCAAAAAATGTCCACACTTTGGGCCACCACTGTATATATATATATATATATATATATATATGCATTTTTGAACTATCGTGTTTACATGCTTCTGAAAGTACAGACCGACAGACGGTCAATCCCTGTTGGATTGGGCTCAAACTTTCATTGGTGCCTAGACTATAGATGTTAATTCTGTTATCGAACTTTATGTATCTGCTTCTCTTCGTTTTGTATTTAAATTATATTAGAACAGTTGGATAGACAGATTTATTTTGTGCGGATTTAGTTTATTACCGGAGTAGTGTTTTGGGGAAGGTGGGGACTATTAATTCTTAGAATGCGGTGTGTGCCAATCGTTGTCGCCACTCTCAAATCAGCTTGTGGTAGTAGAAAGACTTCATTAAACAAATAAAATATATAAAAGAAAAATTTTCGGAAAGTTTTTCTGGCTGGATGACTCGGTTAAGGTTTTATCCTACAAAGAATACTATAAAGAAGTTTTTTTTGAGATTTATCTCGAAACTGGTGGCTGTTGGGGGAAAGACGGTCCTTGAAAGTATATTTAGAAATCATAAAATTTCACGGTGGGGGGAGGAAAATTGATGAGCTCGAACCCACGGGAGGGGTTGAAAAACTGATTTTCTTGATTTTGCTAATTATTTATGATTCGTGGATCATCTAATAAAAATATTTTACTATAAGATATATTTCTATATCAGCTATTATCATTCATTTCTATTAATAAACTTTAAATAATTAATTACAAAAACATTTCTTATATAATAAATCAGTATTCATTTGAGATAAACGTTTTTAAGTGATTCTGGAGGATTAAGAAGTATTATGTGTTTCACAGCCTAAAAGAGCTGGGTGTATGATATGAAATGAGTAAAATTGTATATATGCACACTATCTGAGCCCTCTTGATGACTTAATGAATATCAACGAAATCAAAATTACAACATAAAATAAAACTTTGAAAGACAATTTAAACCAAGCGGAAGTGGCCTCAACAAAACTTTCTCGCATACTCTATAATAAATATGTTATCTCAGAGAACGTATTGTACGGCATTGGTGTGCAATAGTTACGAATTATTAACCTTTACTGAATATATCGTGTCATCCTCGCGAGTTTTGTTGGCGATTGATATTTGGCAATTGGTTAATAGTCTTCAAAAATCGAATTTTTGTTTTAGACGCGATTAATTTCAACCAATCGAAACAAAAATTTGACATAAAGCTTTACTTGTAGTCATAAAATTCCGTACCAAATTTGGTATTTTTAAGTAATTGCATTTTTCAGGTATGAAGATTATATATTTCTGAAAGTATAGACCGAAAGACGGATCGATTTGGATCAAAATTTCATAAGTATTTACACTATGGATGTTAAATCTGTGTATCAAATTTTATCAATCTAATTATCTTCGTTTTGTACTTATCGTATTAACTTTTAATCGAACAGTCAGGTAGACAGATTTCCTCTGAACGGATTTTGCTATAAATTTGACAGAAATCTATAAAATTGTTGTAAAGACAATGCATCAAATTTCATAAGTCTAACTCAAAACGCTTCTGAGTTATCTTTGTCATAAACAGACAGACATTTTCCAAAAAAGTGTTTTTCCAACTCAGAGAGATCTAAAACGTGGATGTTCGTCAAAATTTCCAGTTCGAATTTTTTTTATGTTTATAATTCTTTCTCTATACAACATATAAGAGAAAATAAAAAAAAAAGATAATGTTGATTTCGCACGTTTATTTATCATGAAAACGATCACTTACTAAACTCCAGACGATATAAATCGATACAAATAATGGAAATGAATCCATGTTTAAAAAAGTAGAGTGAGGCAATAAAATGAAAAAGATTGTTGAAAACGATGTTGTTAGAATTTAAATTACATAAAAAAAATAATGTTCATGATTTCTTAATTTTTAATTTGGTTCCATGCCAAAAAAAAACTTCCGTAGTTCTGTTGGCTCTTTGAAAATAAAACTTTTTCCTGCGAATCCGAGACAAAAATTTCTGTATTGTTCATGAAAATAATAATTCAAAATCAATGAAAAAAGTTTATTTTGAGCACTTTTATTTTAAATGAGAGAGAAATATTTGAATAATGATCTCAGAAAATCTGAAAATAAAACAATTAGAATGTCAGGAGGAAGAAATTTAATATTTAATTCTTAAAATGTTTCGGAAAATGTAGCCAATTAAAAAAAAAATTCTTAAAAGTTCGGTAAATAAAGCCAAAAGCAAAAGGCTTTAGTTTTGTTCGATAAGTACTAGTTTTTTCTATAATCATTAGAAATAATGTATATATGGACGTAAGAAAAATAACATAGAACACCACAAAATATTAAATAAAACATTTACATTAAATTTTTTAAACCCAGACTACGAAGTGTGTTGAATCAACATTATAATATTTGCTATCAAATTTCATAGATGTATGTACAAAGCACTTGTTTGGATATTGCAGAGATATGCACATACAAACCTTTTTTAAAGTAGTGTGTTACCTACTTTAATAATAGATTATATTCTCTGGACTAAGATGTCTAAACTGAAAATTTGAAAAAAAAACTGGAAGTTGCACTACATCGTTTCAAAACTGGACTAAATCTAATAATTCATAAGCTTCTACTTTAAAAATATCAAATCTGCCGATGTATTCCGAACTAGCAAACATAAAATTCCAAGCAGTATTCAATTAACAGTATTAATAAAGAACCACAATATTTGCTCCATGGCTTAATACTGAGCATGTTGCATCGACGAATCATTTCCTCTTGTGGCAATGAATATCTTAATAATAGATAGCAAAATTATTACTACATCCCTTAAGTACTCTAATTCCTTTTAGCGCAAAATACCCAGCAACATTGTTACGATATCTACAGAATATCATAACAATGGTTGATGTATCCATTGTTGAACTATATTCAGAATGTCGCACAACGTCGAGGAGATATCGCAAAATATCTTACAACGGCGTGGAGATGTTGTAAAATATCCTGTGCTGATAGATGCTATTGCGGATTGCAATAAAGTGAAGTACATCATCTGGCGAATAAAACCGAAATTGAGAATCAGTGCCTAATTCAAATAAAGATAATCGAATCTAAGATATAAATTTGTAAGCAAAATATAGTGAATTTGGTGTGTCTGTATTTTATAAATTCTTACAAGCCAAGCTTGAAAACTCTTTCTAACTGGCGTATAAAATTAAATCCTTCATTTTTATTTTAAAAGAATCAAATTATAGTTGTTAACATGCTTCAAGAATCGGACATTTCTTCTAGTCAGATTATATTAATTCCTGATGTTCACATGTGTCCGAATTTGTCTTGCCAAAAAATTCTTCCCGAGTTCAATTTCCAAAATAAAGCACAACCACCTTCTATCACCAAAATTCTCTTCCTAAAAACCTCTCAAAAAAGAATTTCAAGATGTCAGCGCTACAGATACATCTAAATAGAAATGTATCACTTTTATAACAAACCTATCAAACACTCAATCCTTTGGTTATCGAATCCATCCTATTAATTCCATCTTTACAGCCAAAGCTTTACCAATCTGTCTTGTCACTGACACGCTCATAATTCCAGAAAAAAAAACTTGTGTTGTTAACAGACAGTTTTTCTGTCCTTCAAGCCTTGAAAAATTGACGTATCAAATCTCTGAAAGGTATTCATAAAATAGCTAAAACAATTCTAATTAGAACAAATTTCAACCAAAATATATATATTGGTATGGTCTCAATACTGGTATGGTCTCCAGAGCATTCAAACATTGCTTGGAATGAAAAAGAGGAATATCTTGCAGAAACGCTCATGGAGTCGTTCCCCTATCTTGAATGGATTGCTGTTCAAGATATAATCTGTTATTATCGAAAAATCATGCTTCAGAATATGTACTAAATTTATCAAAATAGCAAGTACCAAGAAGCTATAGAACATATCCCATTCATTCTTTAGCTCACCACATGTCTCAAAAATAGAAGAGAAGATGAAATAACAGCATGTCTGAATACCCGGATGATCATCGCTTAGCTCTACTGGATACATTCGGACTTTAAAACAAGCCTGAATATCTCTCCTGTTACAAAGAAAATGACATTGAACATATTCTCGCGCACTGTTTGAAGTATTCAACTCAATGAAACCTTTGAAGCAGGCTCACTTTCAATCAACAAGAAATTCCGTGTCTTAAAATTTTGATCCCAAAAGCTGTTTTTCATATGCGCTTTCTACATATTTTTCTTCGTTCACTGAAGTTTTTTTAGTATTTATTAACTTTGACTCTGACATTAGGGGATAACAACGTTTGCTGCTAAAAATCCCAATTAATCCATTTCAATTAATAAATCCACTCGTTTGAAAGCACTAAGTACAAGTAATCCTGAAAAGAAATATGTCTCCTGGCGGATCAACGACTGCTGACATTAACCTTAAGCTAGTTTGAAATTAATCTCTATGAATGACAGATCTCTCGAAATATGAGAAATGGTAGAAGGGAGGAGATGCCAAGTGCCATTAACTTTATCATTGCCCTTATTTTTTGTTTCTATACCGTGTTAAAGGAATTTTCAGAAACGATTCACATAAATCTAGATCCTATCTTTTATCCTATCTTTTATTTTTTGTTAGTATAACAGTTTTAATACTCATTTCGGAAACTGCGATCATTTTCTCACGTTAGTCATGTATTTTGGCAGTAAAATATGTGTCTATGAAGTGTCCAAATTATGTCCAAATATGCCAGGTTGCAAATACAAATTTAAAGGACTTTTAGGAGATAATAGCTACCCAAACTGGAAAAAATTGGGTATTTACTTATTTTTACGACATTCGCGATCAGTTAAAAAAAATTCAAACTGTTGCTTACTTGGCAACGGGAGACTCGCAACTCAAAGTTGGCGATCTTGAAGTAATCTATAAATCATCAAGTAAACCCGAGATTTCAACCCTGTTGGCGGAACCTTATGTATGATACAGCTTGGTCATCTCTATATAATCTGAAAATTGCCAAATAACCCAATTGTGTTGGTGTTCTTAATGTGATATGATAAGCGCATAGTAAACTCGCGGGGTGGTAAAAATAAACAAGCACCGACGATTGATTAAAAACGAAGCTCTCGAATAACAAAGTCAATTTTTATTTTTGATTTCTCCATTAAAAGTGCGTGGATGGCTACTCATAATTATGGTTTTCTTTTTTCGTTATAAAAGATAATTTGATCACATGTAGGCTAGGTTACATGAATTTATGTTTCATATATGCATACGAATCAGATCATCATCAGATTCGATCACTTGAGGATCATAATAATTCACTTGGCAGAAAGAGTTAAAAAGGTCACATGAAAAGTCAAACATAAATCTATTTATATATTTCATACAAGACAAGATTATTGAGTGGGAAAAATAGGCAACTATCTAAGAATTCTGCAATTTTGGGAAATCGAAGGCTTAGAAATTTTTTTTTAATTAATTGACTAAAGTTAATTTTTAAAAATAGTTGAAAATCAAAAATATGAAGCCTGTAACTTTATCATATGATACTTCGGATTGGAAGTTTGTATCTCCTTTCAATTTTACCATGGTTCTATGGTTCTAAACAGTTTGAGAACAGGACCAGATTAAAACCTCTAGAAACCCTTAAACATTTCAAATCACAGGGCCCCTTTTTTATAAATTATATTTTTTCCCTTCCCAATTTCCAAAACCAGATTTTTTTTATTGTTTTATATTCTAACTGCGTTTGATTTTAATCTCTAGCTACAAAGTTTTAAAAAGTAAATTTTGACAAACTAGTAACAAAGCATCGAATTTCGAGTTATTTTCAAGAAATTTGATCTCAATATCTCACCTATAAAAAAAAATCAAAATTAAAATTTGGAAATATTTTTTAAAGAAAAGTAAAAAAGGAACAATTTTTTTAAAACAATAGAAACCTTAATTAATCATATGATAATATAACTTTTAAATTATAAAGTAATATATCGTTTAGAATTATTAAACTTGCAAACAATAATTAATTAGGAATTCTGTCAGAATAAAGTTCGAAGATTTAAACAACTCTTGAATTTATTTTTATAAATTCGAATGCACTATCCTTCTAAAAATACCACAAGGAAAATTGGAGACATCGCCCCTGCACCTTATCCATGGTTCCCTAGTTTGTGATCTACTTTGCATATTTATTCACTCGACCTTACTTGAGAATACTACTTTAAGAATCAGAAATATAAGATGTTTGCGAAACAAAATAATTCAAGCATGAAATATTTTTTTAATTCTACGCATTTAGAATACAAGATTATTTTTCCTTCAAGAATTCGAACATCCCCAGTGAACACACGCCACTGGATTCGCAATGTTTGGAAGCGTGCTCAGTGAGGCGAGGAACGAAGCGACAAACAGCGCTTGAATGCATTTCGATGCGACGCTTCCGGCTCGCTTTCCATTCGGCCGTTTAGGGGCAAGGTCGGCTCGCGGCCGCTCTTTGTTATCAGATCGGAAGGAGGGGAAAAAAAGTGGACCATCCGGAGGGTGTCGAAATGTTGGAAGGAAAAATCGAAATTTTAACGGAAATTCAGAAGCGAGGAAAATGACCAGAAATTCACTCATGATTCTCACTGAATGTTTCAATGAATTTATGCTCTAATGCAATTAGAAATATGAGACTTTTAGCAATTTGTTTTCATGAAAAGTATAAAGTTATTTGGAAAATTTGGTATTTTACGTTTGGATGGGATTCGTAGTTCAGAGCGAAAATATTGGCGAAAAGTTTTATTTTAACGCAAAATATTGGCAATAGCGTAATATTATAGAAAATACCCAAACACTCGCACTTTCACAGATACATTGGAATGAAAAGGCGGAAGAACTCGCGAAAATGGTCACGAAGTCGCACCCATTGCTGGAGGGGATTGCTTCAGAGAATTTAATTTCACATTATCAGGGAACTTCATTACAAAAAACGAATCATATTTTTAAAAATATCAAATATCTGGAATCTGTTGACGATGTTCCCACCATGTTTTCCATTAATCCATGACGTGAAAATAGAAAAGAAGATATCATAACTGCGCGTCTTTTAACCCGGATGGTTATAACTCCAGCTTGGTTGAATAGATTTGGTCTACACAATTATTCTCACTGCCAAGTTTGTAATCATGAAAATAACATTGAACATATCATCTTGTTTTTTTTTAAATACACAACAAATAGGTTAAATCTTTTTGCAAAACTTAATATTGATCTTCATTCTTGTTCTTTCAAAACGTTTATTCGAAATGCTGTTTCTAATTGCAATATCTTCGAATCCTTCTCTAATCTCTAAAATTTTTTGAACAACTATTGAATGAACTCTTCTGGCATTTTGAGATAACGGCGTTTGTTGCCGAAAATCCCATTCTCGTTCAATTCCAATCAATCGATCAATCACAAATTGGCTGCAAGCAGGCGTAGAGCCAATAATCATCAAGCTAAAATGTTAGCGGTAACACAACAAAAACCAGTGGAAGTGGTCCCCAAAGATTTTCTTCCATACTCCTCTAATAAGCTTGCCATGCCAGAGAAGGGCTTAAGAGACACTGGCGTACAACAGTTACAAAATATTCACTTTTGGCATGAAATCAGCATTTTTAGTGTACTCGTTTTTACCAACCAATTGGAACAAAAATTTGACATAGAATTCTCAATAGTAGCCTCGATATCCAAAAGTAGTAATAAGTTCCTTATTGTGTAACTGTATTCATATATGGCATTTCTATCAGATTCAATATAAATGTTCAGTCTGAAATGTCTTTCAAAAAGGGCATTTTTTCCAATTTTTTTTTTTGAACTTCCTTTGAACAAACCCTTTTAGAGGATCTACTAATTGGGGAAAAAGAGATCCATATTCTTAATAAAATTCTTCCTATATATCTTCTTATTCTTGTATTTTTTTAGCAATTCAAATTTATTACTTATAATAACCAGTGAGACTGGTCTCCCCAAAGCTTTCTCTCATACTCTCTAATAAAGATGTTATCCCAGTGAACAATTTGCATGGCTGTGGCGTACAATAATCACGAAATATCAATCTTTGGTGTGGATTTAGCATTTTTACTGAATCTGTCGTGACAAACTTGGCGAATTTTTTGGCGATTAATCCCTGACATGCGGTTAATAGTACCTGAAAATCCAATTTGTGTTTTAGATACATTTTTCTGAACTGATTGAAATAAAAATGTACTTGTTATCAAAAATTCCCATACCAAATTTGATATATTTAAGGCATTGCATTTTTGAATAACTGGAATTACATACTTCTGAAAGTACAGATAGACAGTCAATCCATTGTTGGAAGTGGCTTAAAATTTGACAGATGTCTACACTATAGATGGTAAATCTGTGAATTAAATTTTATCCTTCTAACTCTCTTTGTTTTGATATCAAGTTATATTCAAACAGCCGTACTGCTGGACATACTCTGAGCAGATTTAACTCAAAATTTAAACGAAATCTGTAAATTCGGTATAAAGTCCATATACGAAATTTCAACAGCCTGACACAAAGCTTTTTTGAGTTATCTTTGTGACTGAAGGGTAAATGGATATTTCCAAAAATGGGTTCTTCGAACTCAGAGAAGTTTAAAACGTGGAGATTCGTCAAAATTTCGAGTTCGACTTTTTTTATCATTACTATACTATTTCTATACTACGTATACGAGGAAGTAAAGATAATGATAAATTTATTACTAGATTGGTTCACTGTCCATTGCTAGTTAATAAAAAGCATAATAATATTTTCATTTGTTTTTAATGCCGCTACACTGAATTTTGAAAATATTGTTTTGATTCATCCCACTGCTTCTATTCATCTTGCTTTATAGCATGTAAAAACTCTTCTCAAATCTAACTGCTACATCCTTTTTAACCTTTTAATCAAATACTGCTTGACAAAAAGAAAATATCATTGGCCTTTCTTGTCAGAAAGAAAAATGAACAAACTTTACGAAAAAATGTCCGAGATTAAGCGCTTTATGAGAATTGCCTTAGGAAAAACACGGAAAATGTAGTGAAGACGAACTTTCGAAAATAACCAATAGAGCCTTATCACGGATGTTATTCCAATCTGTTATGCCAATAAGAACGGAACTGAACAACTGTATTTAATATCCTTTATTCTCAACAATGAAATCTGCTGCATAAAACTGTCAAGAAGATTCAAAATTCGTGTTCTATTATGAATCCTAGTCCACCTTTATGATTTTAGTCTCAGAAGAAGTGGGAAAAATGACAACAAAAAAAAAGAAATTAAGGACATGGTCCACTTTGTCTAAGGTGTTAGCGCATGCTTAAGTTACTAAGTTCCCACCCTTCTTGTTTCAACTCAAACTGAATAATTTTTTGTCAGATTTGACATGAAAATTCCACATTTTTCTAGCCATCTCTTAAACCTTTTCCATCATAGCATTCGAATTCGTGAATTTTTTATTCAAATGATTTATAATAAGTATTTATATCCAATAACTGTGAATTCGATAAAGGCCAAAAAATTATGCAATTCCTGTGATAACTCTTGATTGGTAGTTGACATAACGTATTATTGTGAGTTTACAGTTCAATTTTTGCTAACATTAATCCATGGATTTGGCCACAGATTTCATATAGATCTACACTTAAGATACTAAAATTTTGAGCCAAATTTCATCTATTTAACTGATAATGTTTTATTTATCTTTCACTTTCTCTAAAACAGACAGACTGATAAGATTTCTATCAATGGATTTCTTGCAAAATGTGGTACTTTTCCATTAACCGGGCGCAAGCAAAAAATCACCAAATAATGCAGAATTCCGCCAAATTCGCGTTTGGTTCACAATTCGTTAGCCGGGCGCAAGCAAAAAATCGCCAAATTCGCGTTTGGTTCACAATTGGCGACATTTTCGCCCGGCTAACGGAAAACTACCCAAAATGTGATAGAAGTCTACATATTTGTTAAAGACCATATCCCAGATTTCATTATCCACATATCCATTTAAGACAGACTCTATTTTCTTGTCTTGAATACCAAATTTCCTCCGTCTAGTTTTAAGTATTTGTAGGTTAACGTGTTCATAAACCGACAAAGTGACAGATAAGCAAGAATAATTCAAAAAATAAATTTTTTGGACTTACTGACGGCTGAAGCGTAGAGATTCGTCCAAATCTCTAATTCAATATTATTATTTTTTATTATTAAGTTTTGTATTTACCTCGGACTTTGACGAATTTTTTTAACTATTGTTACACTTCTAATTATATATTTCAAACACGAGAAAGTAAAAAAAAAATCCGGAGTATTAATTGCAAAAGCATTGTAAGAAAACAATAATTATTCGTATCTGTTATTTCGTAAGTCATCCTAAAAATATAAAAAGGAAAAGGAAAGAAAAATATAACAATCTTTATAATAATTTTTAGGGTCTGGTTTTTTCCAAAAAAAAATTCTATATTTTATTGTATAATGTAGCTTTTACACTAAATCCAGTTTATGCAGATAATATTTTAATTCATTCTGTTTAATCTTATTTATTATTATAGATCAAGAGGCTTTATCCTATGCTCGCTTTCGCTTGCCAAACCCCGATGTTGTCCGATTTTGTACCCGATATTCGTCAATTCCAGTCAGTAAGTTTTTAAATTCCAATGCCATTTCTTCAACATTGGAAACGAAATTTTTTTTTATGATGACAACACACATTTGCCGATCGACCTACTTCCGAATCATAATACAAAACCCTACGATTAGAACCTTCTTTTCTCTTATCTCTAATATATAAATATTGATTCAATTTCTCTAGAAGCCACCAACATAGAAACATCACGATCAGATTTTCGTTTCAAATTGCCACATTCTCCCACGGTCTTTCTTCGCATATTTTTTTATCTGATTTCGTTGGGTGTCCCATTACTATTTTTAAAAAACAAAACAGGGTTAACACGTGCATTGCTTAGTTTTTCAGACGATTTCTAGCCAGAGTCGAAAAATTTCCGTTACTCGAAAAGAAAAACAAACCGGAAACCTATTTATTAATGTTGCCACAAACAATATTCTAAAAATAGAATAACAAGCAACATTGTTTTAAACACATCTACTGTTAATTTGATATTAATGAAAGTCTTACTTTTCTTTTTTTCACCTTTTGCCGTCAAGTGCAATATAAATGCTTATTATAACGTAATAATAATATTCATCAAATATTTCAAATAATATTGGTAAAGCAAACCTCAAATGTCAGAAGTCAGGAGACTTGCGATTTACCAATCACATAGCGAATAACGAGAAATGCTTAAATAATATATATATATATATATATATATATATATATATATATATATATATATATATATATAATAGCAAGAACAAATCGGCGAGAGATATCACGCAATCTCATTTACTCCCTTCGAAACTGTTATTATTTTATAAGGAACTTTATTTGCAATATGCTTTATGGCAGATAACATTACTTTAGAAATGTTTAGTCATTTTTTTAACTATCATTTCAGTGCTATCATAATTTTCAATCTTTAGGGACATGTAATGTTTTTATATATAACTGTTAATTATCACATATCTTTCATGACTTGTGTATTTCTTTCTCTTCTTTTGATATTTTATCACTCAATCAATATTTTTAGCAAGGGCTAATGGTAATTATATATGATTTATGGCTTAGAATAGTTGAATCTTGTTTTTGGAACATTCAAATGTAGCAAACAAACCAAACGTATGTTTAGTTCATTTATTACAAAGAATAATTATATGAGAAAACAGTGGAAATGGTCTCCCCAAAACTTTCGTTCACACTCTCTAATAAACTTGTCATGCTAGAGAACGCTTTGCATGGCATTGGCTTACAATAGTTACGAAATACGAATCTTTGGCGTAATGTAGCATTTTTTATGAATCTTTTGCATCCTCCTTGGCGAGTTATTTGGCGATTAATTTCTGGCTTGCTGTTAATAGTATACGAAAATCGAATTTATGCTCTAGACACGTTTTTTCCAAATTTTTCTCATATAATTGAAACAGAAATTTGGCTCAAAACTGCACTTATAGTCAAAGATCCCCCCCCCCTGTTAAATTTTATATATTTAAGCAGTAGTCTTTTTTAAATATAGCGTTTGCATACTTCTGAAAGTACAGACTGACAGGCAGTCAATTATTTGTCGCTTTTGAATCAAATTTTGAGAGGTTAAATTTTAACAATTATTATTTTTCATGATAAAAGAATAGCAAGACTATTAATGCAAACTCATAGCAAAAAAAAAAAAAAAAAAAAAAACGTTCAAGTGAAAAAGATAATGTACCTATCTATATCTAGAATGTGTGCAATACACAAAAGGCTTCTTAGTCATACTAATTTTATCCAATCACTCTAATCAAACCCAATCATCGACCTTCACAATATACTTTTTAATTTTTTTTTTTTATTTTCTCGTGAACGTAGCATGCAGGAAGTACAGTATTCGTCAAAAAATTCGAACACCAGATTTCGATGTATCTCCTCGTTTTAGATCCCCTTGAGTTCGGAAAACACATTTTTGGAAATTGTCAGTCTGTCTGTCTCTCTCTCTCTCTCTCTGACAAAGATAACTCAAAACTGTTTTGAGCTAGACAGTTGAAATTTGGCATACGGTCTTTACACTAAGTTTGCAGATTTCTATCAAATTTTGAATAAAGTTTGTTCAGAAAAAGTCCAGTTGTTCGAACATAAGTTCACATGATAACTATAAAACAAAGAGAGCTAGATAGATGAGATTTGGTACATAGATTTAACATCTTCAGTGTGACCCTTGTTAAAGTTTGGGTCAAAATTTACAAAAGAATGATTGTCTGTCGCTGTGTACTTTCAGAAACATGTAAACGCGATAATTCGGAAACGTAATGACTTAAATATATCAAATTAAGTATGAGTTTTTGACAACAAGTGCGGTTTTGTGTCAAGCTTTTGTTTCAATCGATTGAGAAAACGAGTCTAAAGAACAAATTCGATTTTTGGATAACATTAACCGCATACGAGGGATTAATCTTCAAAACACTCGCTAAAGATCATACGATAGATTCAGTAAAAATGCTATGTTCACGCCACAAGTTTATATTTCGTAACTATTGTACGCCAATGTTATGCAAGGCGTTCTCTGTCATTTATTATTATATTTTATTAGAAAGTTTGCAAGAAAGATTTAGGGATATTATTCTCGCTAGTTTACTTAAGTGTCTCTGCTAAGAAATGGTAAATTTTAAGATTATAGCAAAAGGAATAAAACAACCTCCATTTGCCCCCAAAAAACAATACAACGAATTATATCCAGAATTATTGTGAGGAAATAATGCATTTTTATATATACTAATTTGACTTCTGCTTTTACATAATGTCTGCCCTTCATAATGCTTTTTAATGATATTGCCATTATTACTAAAATCGCTTCATTAAAGACTAATAAATTGAGCATGAAGATAATATGAAAGCTTGACGCAACTTCCAGTTGGATACAAAAATACATCAATTAGCTACAAAAATACACCAGTTGGATAAACCAAATTACATCAAAATGATTGCAAGAAAAGAATGCCTTTATATTTTTTCTAATCAATATTGTTTTTATCCAATGATTGGTTTTAACAACTATGTTCTCAGATGTTCAATGTTTATTTTAATTAATATGGTCTTACTATTATACTTAAATATCTTCACCAACATATATTTAGACAGCCTGTGCACCCTCATAGTATGAGGAAATAAACGTTTATATTCGATCAAAAAAATAATATTCTGCATTATCTCTAGAAAAGATGCAACGTAAAAATGCATCTTAGAAATTATTTCTGGAATTAGAGTTTGTATTATTAATTGTCACTAAAGACCAGAGATCTCTCCTAAACATTCTCGCATATACTCTAATAAAGATGTTATCCCAGAGAATGCCTTGCACATCATTGGTGTACAATAGTTGCGAAATATTAACCTATGGCATGAATTTAGTATTTTTGCTGAATCTATCATTATTCATTGGCGAGTTATTTGGCGATTAATCTCTGGCCTTAATAATATCCAAAAACAGAATTTGTGTTTTAGCTGCGTTTTAACAACTGAAACAAAAATTTGATATAGAATTACTCTTGTAGTTACAAAATCACATACTAAGTTTATATATTTATATCACTGCGTCTTTGAGTTATTGCATTTATATGTTTCTAAAAGTACAGATTAACAGACGGTCAATCCGTTGTTGAATTTGTCTCAAAATGTGATAGGTGTCTAGACTATAGATGTTAATTCTGTCCACCCAGGTTCCTTCGTTTTGTAGCTAACCTGTTAACTTACATTCGAACAGCCGGATAGAGGAATTTCCTCTAAATAGATTTTATACAAAATCTGATAGAAATCTGTAAATTTGGTGTAAAAACCGCATATCAAATTTCAATCCTTTACTTCAAAGCCTTTTTGAGTTATCTTTATTACAGACAGACAGACGGACATTTTCTAGAAATATGTTTTTCGAAATCAGGGGCGTCTAAAACGTGTAGATTCGTCAAAATCTCGCGTTCGAATTTTTTGACGATTATTAAAATTTCTCCATACTAAGTATGTATACGATAAAGTAGGAAACTATGGAAACTACATTACTATAGCACATAGGATATTTTAACTTTCTAAAACTCTTTTTACTATTCTTCTAAACGTCTAGTTACAAATCTTGTGTTGATGTCAGAATTTTATTATATCCCCTGATCTAAGTGAAACAGAAATGTTTATAAATCATTGTCACATCTTCAGATTTAATTTTGTATTCAAATTGTCATAATCTGGAGATCTGGAGTAGGGTGAATTTTTCCAAAGCCGTTTGGTGTTTTTTTTAGCATGCAACGCCTTAGAAATGTCTTATTTGTGATGCAGACACATAAAATTCAATAAGTGATGGAATTAGATGACGGCACGAATGTATAACAGCAAATATATGTAATGGAAACGTTTTTATATGCATGGAATGCGCTCGCTTTTCTTCAAGTGTTTGTATTAATTTAACAATAACCCATTCTTTCCCGTTCAGTTATTTTTGCTTACGTTTTGTAGTACTTATTTAAGTATTCGTATTCTCACTCCTGAATCAGTGAGTTCTAGTCATATGAAGGTCGTGCATGTTTTACAGTCAGCATCGAACAATTCAAACTCATATATATCTGAATAAAACGTTTTGTTGCTTTCATATGAAATGATTAAATGAATCCGTATTCATTGAAAAATTTAATTTTTTTAAAAGAGTAATAGTGCTAAGCAATGAATTTAGTAAAACCTGAAAAATATTACTAAAATATCTATAACATCAAGAGTAATAAATTGTCTAAAGTAAGCCAACTAGAGATGTCTCCCCAAAACTTTCTCGCATACTCTCTAATAAACTTGTCATGCCAGAGAATGCCTTACATGGTATTGTCTTATAATAATTATGAAATACAAAAACTTGGCGTGAATTTATCAATTTTACTGAATCTATCGTGCCATCCTTGGCGAATTATTTGGCGGTTAATCCCTGGCATGCCTTAATAATATCCAAAAATAGAATTTGTGTTTTAGACACGCTTTTATCAACCGATTGAAAATTTGACACTAAACTGCACTTCTAATTAGAAAATCCCATACCGAATTGGACATGTTTAAGTCATTGCATTTTAAAATTATCGCGTTTACATGTTTCTGAAAATACAGACCGACAGACATTCAACACGTAATTAGATTCGGCTCAAAATTTGATAAGTGGTACGCTATAGGTGTTAAATCAGGGTATTGGATTTTATCTATTTAGCACTCTTCGTTTTGTAGTTATCATGTTAAGTAACGGACTTCATCTGAACAGATTTTACTGAAAATTTGACAAAAATTTGCAAAGTTGATTTAAAGATCGTATACCAAATTACTACAAACTGCACAAATTGTTTTCGAATTACCTTTGTCACAGACAGACAAACGGAAGAAGATTCCGGTATGGTTATTGGTTCTCTCACTCTTGAGGTACACGAATAGGTGGGGGTGGCTACCTCCAATCGATGACGGGGCGTACTTTCTTAGGGAAGGGTTGTACCGTGGCCGGTGATGGCCCTTAAGACTTAAACACAATTCTCGCCAGTGTTGCTGTCGCAGCGGTATGGTCACTGAAGTTTTTCCTTGTGCCTTCGGGAGGGTTGGAGTAGTTAGTCTATGATATATCTCCAAACATGCAGAAGTGAAGTAGGCAGATGATTCTTAATGACATATCTGGGGTCATGAATTTTCATATGATTTTTTTCTTTGAAATCGGTTTATTTGTGGGAGATGAGTAATAGTGTCAAAGATTTCCCTATAGGAAATGTATAGTGAATTTTTTTACTGGAAATGAAGGCAAACAACTTTTAATGACATATCTGGAATCATGAGTGTTCGAATGAAATAAAACTTTTTGAAGTCAGTTTAGTGAATGAAGTTGATGATCATTATCGTGGTATTTTCCTATATAGAATGCACCATGAAAATTTCTTTAATATATATATATATATATATATATATATATATATGAATTTTTTCCCCTGAAAAAGGGAAGGTTATGAAAGGCAAACAACTTTCCATGACATACCTAGAGATCACGAATTTTCGTATGAAATAATACTTTTTGTGATCGGTTTAGTGTGGTTGGGGTTGGCGAACTCTGTAGCCCGACTTTTTCATAAAGAATGGCAGTGAAGTTTTGTTTTGTTTTTCAATTTCTCTCAAATAGGGAAGGTGGTGGAATTTAGTCGTTCTTCGATAACATATATAGAGTTCATAAGCTTTAATATGAAATATAAATTGTCGAAATTGGATCAGTAGTTGAGGCTGAATGATGGTTCATTAATTTTCCTTTTTTATTTAAAATGTATAGATAAGTAGACAGAGAGAGATATAGAACGATAAGCAGTTAGAATAGGTGGATTCACAACATTCTAGAGGTAGAATTTTCTAACAATTATAATTTTATCTTTTTTTATACCTACTATATGAGAATGGAAAAAGTAGTATTAGCTCTGTAAATGCTTTAAATGCAAGAAGTCAAATGAAAATCTGAGCATATATCAATAAATTTAACTTAATTATAAAATGCTTTTGGAAAAAAAAATTCTAAAAATATAAATACTCGATAACTCTCAAAATCCATAATAGACATTTTCAACATAAATTGTCTTAATTCTACTCAAAATATCACAAAAAGGACCTAATACAGAGGGGGGGGGAATTTCCCCTAGAAAAAAAGACATTTTTCTGCAACATTCTTGTTTTAGAATAGTTGAAGAAGTAAATTAGCTAGCAACCAACACGATACGTAAATAAAAAAAAAGTTTTCAATTTAAAAGTCGTTAGGCAAAAAAAAAAATCAAATTCGTGAAACTTTTAGTGCTCTAAACAGTGATCTATTTAAGTTTGATCAAGTCTTAAGCTATTTCATATATGTGACACTTTTTTAAAGTTCAGATATTTTACATTGATGGCAAATATGATTATGATTTTAATATCTTGGAGGGTTAAAAAATTAGAAAGTACATTCATAGATAAATAATAAGACTTTAAGTCAAAAACATTTTTATCCAAACCAAATTTAATAATGTAAACTCTGACCAGAATAAAACAAGTATAGGTATATTAAACTATAAGCTGTGCAGCTTAATGTACGTGTGTCTAACTTAGATTCCTTGCATACAAGATTTAAGCAAACTATTTTAATTACATTTGCAAATAACTGGATTCGGACTCGAAAGATTTTTCGAGAGGAAAGCAATGATTTTCATTCATTTTAACCTTTGAAGTCTAGCATTTTGTAGAACCTCCTTGTATCAAAAACCATATTTTAATTCCATTTTAAAAATCCAACTGTCAAATTAATGATTTCTTAACTATTTTAACTATTAAGGAGCTTCTCATTTAAACCAGTTAATAGTATCCATCATTTAATTCTTATTCCATATTTGTGTCATCGAATTTCCCACTGAACTGACATAAAGAAAATAAATGAAATTTAAATAAACTCTATACTGTTTCGCAATAATAAATAGCAACAAATCAGATGAGCATTCACTCACGTGTTGAAAACACGATAGAGAAAAGAAAGTATCTTACAAAAATTTCATCAGCACTGTCCGAGAAAAGAAAATAATTTCAGTATTTAGCTGCTGAAGCCTTCAATGTAACATCTCTCTTAAGATGGTCAAGCAAAGAATGAATTTTTCTAAGGTAACCAGAAAAAATAAACTGAAAATTTTCTAAAAAGCAACATTATTTTCTCGTTCCTCAAGCCTATTTTGTAAGTAAAAGCAGTTATTCTTGATGAGTTTTTTTCACAATCATCATTTAATGAATGCTAGTTTGATATTTTATATTTATAAAATATAAAATGAAGAAATATAGTTTCGTTAACTTTCATAGTAATAGTCAATTTTTACGGATAATTTTTAAATCCTTGCAGTCCAATATAAAAATATTGTTACGGAAACCTCAATCTGAAAAGGGCAGAAAACTCGACAACGAATAAAAATGTTTGATTCCAAAGAAAAGACGAAACACAAATAACTAGACACAGCTGGAATGTTCTCGAAGACAAAACTTACAGAAATCAACAGTACACATGCAAGAAGTAAATCGTTATAAGACAACCGCAACAGTATAAAGCGCTTAAACAAAGCTTGCTAGAAATCAACACATCAAAGAGACAATTTACTCGGCTCTCTCTCGTGAATGTGTTTCCGCTTTTATAGCTCCCTAACAAGGTACTGAAAAATCTAGAAGAATCCCGTATCTTATCTCCTCATAGAGATATCACAAATATTCCTGCATATTTGAGAACATTAATTTTTGGCAGAAAAATCGCCAAACTCATCTATAGTCGCTAATTGGTCGACAAGTCGTCCGCTAAGAAGGGGGCGTCATAGACTCGACATTCATCAAACATCCATTAGCGATATTTGTAAAACCCTCTCCCTTCTTATGATGCTAACGTCAAAATGGAGTAGAATTATAGATTCGTAACACTATTTACAACAGAAAAAATAAATGACTTCAGGAAAGTAACTGTCTTTTCAGTCACAACTTGGCCTTGCTTTATAAAATACCTTTTTTAAAACAATAAAATATCAAAAATTCATTCAACTAAATTATGCGTGGTAAAATAAGCTAATGATATAATTAGTCTACCAAATATCATATCTCACACAGGTGGATTTCTGATTAGACAGCTGCCTAGAATCTGTGGACTATCAGCCTAATTATCAAATGAATAAATGTATAAATAACTTATTCCATAAATTGTAAAATATTAATTATTTGTCAACTACAGTCGGTTAAATTTCTTCCTATTAATTTCACCACATTAGTTATTCTATTATTTATAATGATGTTTATATTACCAAGTGGCTCCTGAAATATTGTTGTGTACAAAATGCAGCGCAATTATGCCATAATAAATAAATATTTGCATCTTTACAAAACCACAAAAATAAAAAAAAATCATCAACATGGTAAATTAAAAATGCTTTCAAGTATGGAAATAGATTGATCAATTCATCAAAAGAAAAAAGTGGACCTGTGCATTACTATAAAAGGCCTAAATCAGCCACTGATCACTTTCGCCAAGTCGCCAGTTAAAATATCATTTAGTTGAAATCCATTTCTTGTAACTTATCACCAATGGATGACAAATGGTCACTGCCGAAAAACAAGATCGGTTAAATTTATTATATAACAATTAGAGCAAAAATAATTCACGAAAATCTTTAACTATTACAGCTTCTCATATTAGTAATTATCTTGTTTTCTGAATTGGCGAACTTTGCATTTGTTGGCGATTTGAAAATGTTCCGAGTTATAATTTTCAATCAAACTGAAGTTTTGGCATGCAATCTTTTGTGTTCCAGTGATGATATATATTTTGAACATGAATTAATAATTCAAAAAATTGTCTTTTCAAAAATAACATCAGTATTATTCGCATATATCAACAATAATTTCTGATATGTCAAATTTCCTTTTAATGCAAAATTTTGAATAAATTTGATCACAAAACTATAAAAAAATTTGCATGTTGTCAGACAACAACCGTTTCAATGCAATTTTTTTATAAATTTTT